>PVKU01008648.1:36770-71317 GCA_004027475.1 Anoura caudifer | reverse complement strand
TGTACCAGTCTGCAATCCCACCAACAGTGCACTAGGGTCCCCTTTTCTCCACAACCTCTCCAACACTTGTTGTTTGTTGCTTTGTTTATGATGGCCATTCTGACTGGTGTGAAGTGGTATCTCATTGTGGTTTTAATTTGCATCTCTCTGATAGCTAGTGATATTGAGCATCTTTTCATGTGTCTCTGGATCCTCTGTAGGTGCTCCTTGGAGGAGTGTCTGTTCAAGTCCTTTGCCCATTTTTTAATTGGGTTGCTTGTCTTCTTAGAGTGGAGTTGTGTAAGTTCTTTATATATTTTGGAGATTAAACCCTTGTCTGAGGAATCATTGGAAAATATGTTTTCCCATACAGTTGGTTCTCTTTTTATTTTAATACTGTTTTCTTTAGCCATGCAAAAGTTTTTTATTTTGATGAGATCCCATTTGTTTATTCTTTCCATTATGTCCATTGTTTTAGCGGACATATCAGTAAAAATGTTGCTACATGAAATATCTGAGATTTTCCTGCCGATGTTCTCCTCTAGGACTTTAATGGTGTCAAGGCTTATATTTAAATCTTTTATCCAACTTAAATTTATTTTTGGGTATGGTGTAAGTTGGTGCTCGAGTTTCATTTTTTTGCACATAGCTGTCCAGTTCTCCCAACACCACTAGTTGAAGAGGCTACTTTTACTCCCTTTTATGTTGCTGCCCCCTTTGTCAAATGTTAATTGACCATAGAGACTTGGGTTTATCTCTGGGCTCTCTATTCTATTCCACTGGTCCATGTGCCTGTTTTTATGCCAGTACCAGGCTGTTGTGATTACAGTGGTCTTGTAATACAATTTGGCATCAGGTATTGTGATCCCTCCTACTTTGGTCTTCTTTCTCAAAATTGCTGCAGCTAATCGGGGTCATTTATGGTTCCATATAAATTTTTGAAGTGTTTGTTCTATGTCTCTGAAATATGCCATTGGTACTTTAATAGGTATTGCATTGAATCCATAAATCGCTTTGGGTACTATGGACATTTTGATAATGTTGATTCTTCCAATCCATGAACACGGTATATGTTTCCATTTGTTTGTGTCTTCCTTGATTTCTTTCTTCAGTGTTGTGTAGTTTTCTGCATACAGGTCTTTTACTTCCTTGGTTAGGTTTATTCCTAGGTATTTTATTTTTCTTTTTGTTATAACAAATGGGATTTTTTTTCTTGATTTCTGCTTCTGCTGTTTCACTGTTAGTATACAAACATGCCTTTGATTTCTGGATATTGACTTTGTATCCTGCTGTTTGGCCAAATTCATTTAGGCCGAGCACATTTTTGTCTGAGTCTACAGGATTTTCTATGTACACTAATATGTCATCTGCAAACAATGATATTTTTGTTTCCTCCTTTCCAATTTGGATGCCTTTTATTTCCTTTTCTTGTCTACTCACTGTGGCTAAGACTTCTAATACTATATTAAATAGAAGTGGTGAGAGTGGACATCCTTGCATTGTTCCTGATCTTAGTGGAAAAGATTTTAGTTTTTGCCATTGAGTATGATGTTGGCTGTAGGCCTCTCATATATTGCCTTTATTATGTTGAGGAATGCTCCCTCTATTCCCACTTTGCTGAGTGTTTTTATCATAAATGGGTGTTGTACCTTATCAAATGTTTTTCCACGTCTATTGATATGATCATGTGATTTTTGCTTTTGCTTTTGTTTATGTGATGTATTACATTTACTGATTTGCAAATATTGAACCATCCTTGCATCTCAGGGATGAATCCCACTTGGTCATGGTGTATGATCTTTTTAATGTACTGTTGGATGCAGTTTGCCAATATTTTGTTGATGATGTTAGCATCTATGTTCATCAGCAATATGGGCTTGAAGTTTTCTTTCTTTGTTGTGTCTTTATCTGGTTTTGGGATTAGGATGATGCTGGCTTCACAAAAAGAGTTTGGGAGTCTTCCATCATTTTGGATTTTTGGAATAGTCTGTGAAGGATAGGGTCTAGCTCTTCCTTAAATGCTTTGTAAAATTCTCCTGTGAAACCATCTGGTCCAGGGCTTTTGTGTGTTGGGTGTTTTTTGAATACTGCTTCAATTTCATCTGCTGTTATTGGTCTGTTCAGGCTTTCTGCTTCTTCTTCATTAAGTTTTGGGAGATTATATTTTTCTAGAAACTTGTCCATTTCACCTAGGTTTTCAAATTTCTTGGCATACTGTTCTTCATAGTAATTTCTTACTATTCTTTGTATTTCTGTGGTGTCAGTTGTAATATCTCCTCTTTCATTTCTGGTTGTGTTTATTTGGGTCCTCTCTCTTTTTTCCTTGATGAGCCTGCTTAAAGGCTTGTCAATTTTGTTTATCTTTTCAAAGAACCAGCTCCTGGATTCATTCATCCTTAGAATTGTGCTTTTAGTCTCTATGTCATTTAATTCCACTCTAATCTTGGTTATTTCCTTCCTTCTACTTGCTCTGGGCTGTCTTTGTTGTTATTCCTCAAGTTCTTGTAGGCATAGGGTTAGGTTGTTTGTTTGAAATGTTTTTATCTTTTTTAGGTAGGCCTGTATCACTATGAACTTCCCTCTCAGGTCTTCCTTTGCTGTGTCCCATAAGTTTTGGGTCATTGTGAGTTCATTTTCATTTGTTTCCAGAAACTTTTTGATTTCTTCCCTAATTTCGTTCTTGACCCATTCATTGTTTAATAGCATGCTATTCAATCTCCACAATTTTGAGTGTTTTGGGTTTTTCCCCCTTGGGGTTAGTTTCTAGTTTCAGTCCCTTGTGGTTGGAGAAAATGTTTGGTATGATTTCAATTTTCTTGAATTTGTTGAGGCTTGTTTTGTGTCCTATCATGTCGTCTCTCTTTGAAAATATTCCATGTACATTTGAAAAGAATGTGTATTTAGTTTCTTTGGGATGAAGGGCTCTATATATATCAGTTAAGTCCATTTCATCTAGAGTGTTGCTCAATGCCACAATATCTTTGTTGATATTTTTTTTTTTGGAATATCTGTCCATTTTTACAGTGGGCTGTTAAAATCCCCTACTATAATTGTGTTGCTGTCAGCATCTTTCTTGAAGTCCTATAAGATTTTCTTTATGTATTTAAGTGCTCCTCTGTTGGGTGCATATATATTTACAATGTTTATGTCTTCTTGGTGGATTCTTCCCTTGAGTATTATGAAGTGACCTTCTGGTTCTCTCTTTATGGCTTTCTTTTGAAGTCTATTTTGTCTGATATGAGTATTGCTACCCTGGCTTTTTTTTTCCTGTCCATTTGCTTGGAAAATTTGTTTCCAGCCCTTCACTTTGAGTCTGTATAAGTCTTGTCCTGAGGTGGGTCTCTTGTAGGCAGCATATGTGTGGGTCATGCTTTCTTATCCATTCAGCTGTTCTATGTCTTTTGATTGGAGCATTTAATCCATTTACATTTAAGGTTATTATTGATAGGTACTGATTCATTGCCATTTTTGTACATATGTCTCTCTCTCTCTCTCTCTCTCTCTCTCTCTCTCTCTCTCTCTCTCTCTCTCCTTTCCTTAAAGCAGTCCCTTTAGCATCTCTTGCAGAACTGGTTTGGTAGAGGTGTATTCTTTGAGACTTCTTTTGTCTGGGAAACTCCTTATTTGGCCTTCTATCTTGATTGAAAGCCGTGCTGGGTAAAGTAGTCTTGGTTGTGGGCCTTTGCTTCTCATTACTTGGAATATTTCTTGCCATTCTCTTCTGGCTTGGAGTGTTTCCATTGAGAATTCAGCTGCTAACCTTATTGGGGCTCCCTTGTATGTTACTTCTTTTTTCTCCCTTGCTGCCTTTAAGATTCTCTCTTTGTCTTTTTTGCCATTTTAATTATGATGTGTCTTGAAGTGGGCCTCTTTGGGTTCCTCTTGATTGGGACTCTCTGTGTTTCTTGGATTTGTGTGACTTTTTCTCTCTTCAAATTAGGGAAGTTTTCCACCATTACTTTTTCAAAGAGGTTTTCTATCCCTTGCTCTTCTTTTCCTTCTGGAATCCCTATTATCGGATATTATTACATTTCATATTGTCTTGCATTTCTCTTAATCCCTCTTCATTCTTTCTGAGCCTCTCTTCCTTTTCTTGCTCCTTCTGGGTGTTTTCTTCTACTTTGTCCTCCAACTTGCTGATTCGATCTTCTGATTCATCAATTCTGATTTTCATTCCTTTCACTGTGTTCTTCAGTTCAGAAATTGTGTTCTTCATTTCCTCTTGGTCCTTATTGATAGTTTCCATTTCCTTTTTCATGTTGATATAGTTTGCAGTGAGTTCATCATAGCTTCCCTGTAGTTTCTGGTAGCTCTTTGAGAGCTCATGGAGCTTCCTGACAAACATTGCTTTGAACTCAAAATCTGATAATTGAGTTTCTTCCATTTCATTTAGCGTTCTTTCTGGGGCTTCCTCCTTTCCTTTCATTTGGGGATTGTTTCTTTGTCTTCCCATTGTTTGTGAGACTCTTCTTGTTAGCCTCAGCTTCTTAAATTGATGTGTTCTTGCTCCCTGGGTTTATGGTGTGAACTTCTGTGGTAGAATACCTGTGAGATTCAATGGTGCAGTCTTATTTGGGTATCCTGCTGTTCACATCTTCCACTGTTTCAGCTGTTGAGATACTCCCTTTTTGGGTCCAGCTCTGGTTTCTTCACAGTTCCAGGTTTGTGTGTTTTTTGTTTTGTTTTGTTTTGTTTTGTTTTTGTCTCACCTAGGATCACAGGTGTGAGCTCTGGGTCTTCCACGAAGCCCCCTCCTCTGGTTGTTTGGCTGCCTCCAGTCACATGGCCTCCTCTGGTTGCAGAGCCATCCCCAGTCTCAGGGCTGCTTCCAGTCTCTCAGTTACCTCCAGTTACAGGGCCACCTCCCGTTCTGGGTCCTCTTCCATTTGCCGGTCTGGGTGAATCATTTTTGGACTCCTGCACAATTCAATTTTCTCTCTGTCCTAGTTGGGGTTTTGGGGGGTTTTTTGGTTCTATATTTTTGTTGTCCTTAATCTTGGTTGTGAGAGGAGGCACAGTGTGTCCAGCTACACCTCCATCTTGGCTGGAAATCTACATATAAATTCTTGATACAAATCTTGTGTTGGTTGTTTTTAACTGGTATGGCTTATTGTTTATAACAAACTTTGATGTAAGGATTTCTTATTGTGAAACAGTTAAATTTGTCCTTATTATTATCTTTTCATTATTAATGCTATTTATATCCTTAGAGGTACTGAAGGCAAAATTTATTAATAATTATAACATGATACATAACCATAGCTATCTACAGAAATAGTCCTACCTGCGATTTTGTAAACACCAAAAAAACTCAAAAAACCTGTGAACTTAATTATTTGTAATGCTACTAATCTGAGCTCCAACATGTAACACAGGAGTGATCTTTGGCATGTGTATAGAAAAGTAAGTACACAGTAAGATTTTTGTTTGAGTTGATTGAACACTGCCAGAGAAATTAACTATATCCAACAACTACTGGTCTTTTAGTCAATATAGGGTTGAATTTTATTAAGGGAAACCTGCTTTTTTATTTTATTTTTACTTTAATTGTTGTTTTAGTGCAGTTTTCTGCCTTTTCACCCCATCCCAGGCCACCCCTCCATCCCTCCCCTCCTTCCTCCGGTTTCCATCCCTTCTTGTTATTTACACTTCTTCCTGCAAACTATTCACCCTTTCACAGCTTGCCTAAAATAGATTTTATGACAATCTAATAAGCTTAGGTAAGTCATCGGTCACTAAAGAAATTTATACATAATGATTTGTTTCCTTCACTGCCTGAATAGCAAAGAGAGGGTACCTTGAATTACTGGCACCAACTGTCTGCTTACAAGACAAATATATACCTCATTATAAAGTTACTAGTCTATGTCTTGGTATAAGAATGACCTCTTCTGAGTTAATCTTTGGGTGTGCCACAAGCTTGATCAAGTTGGGGTTACATAATGAAGCATAGTGGATCTGAAGACCAAACACTGGATTCAGCAAGAACTATCATCCCCATGAAACACTATGGAGAGTAGCTGACCACTGATTTCTGACATCTCTACTCTTTTGGGGGAAAAAGAACTGAATTTTCTCTTGGGACAAGCATGTGTTTAACTGACCAAAACTGCAAATATCTGTTGATCCTTTTTGCATGATTTGGTTTGCAATGTTATACTACAATATCTGCATGTTTAATATTTTATAGTCTGCTGGGAAATACATTTCAGTTTTGTAGACACAATTCTCCTTTAATTTTTCAGACTCTGTGTGTAGGGTGGGGTTCAAATCAGTCTCTTTTAAGTAGGTAGAAATAAAAATGTACTTAGGAGCATTTACTCTTCTGAAGATCTTTTAAATAAAATTTTGAAATTCTTTCTGAGGAGCTTTTTTCTTCATGTTCCTCTTCTCTATATAACTAATGTACCTCCACATCAACATTCTGGCACATTGCTAATTGTAAGGAAAACTACAGTTCTTTGTTTGCTTCATATTTTAAAATTATTTTTAGAGGCTGATGTTCACATGCATGTCTTTCTTTTTCTGATTCTTTCATCTAAAATCAGAGATAAAATTTCAAGCTACTGTTGCCTAGCTAAAAACACAAGGAATGCAGTACTGTGTATATACATTATATGAAGGAGCAGAAAACATTTTAGTGGATAGAAAGTGACCAAGACCCAACTTAGAAAATCAAGATAGAAATAGTTGACATTTTCTAAATATTGCCTTCAGATATACTGACTTATTTTCCTTGGGAAATGGAAGTTTCTAAGTTTCAGATCTAAATATCCAACTTAAATTTTGAGGTTGAAAGTATGTCTTAACAAAAATCAGTTTGTTTCACATTTCTGGATTCAGGAGTTCATTTCTGGATTCTGGATATTGACTGCTTCTCTCATTTCCAATTACATCACTTTATTGAAAGTTTAAGTTATTCCGTACCATGACTGAGTAGTACTGCTGAGAATATGGCTGCCTCAGGAACCAAACAAAGAAAAACTCTGTACAAGTGGATTAGAACAAGAGGAAGGGGAGAATTATCTGCTTGCATCTAAGAATATTTTTAATATAGCTAAATTCCTCTATGGCATAAATATTAGATTTGCTTTCTAGTTTATACCTATATTGTAAGCCACTGCTTTATATCTTTTAGTTCAGCATATGTTTTAACTGGGTCGATCAATACTTTAAATGAAAAAATGCAAGTGTGTGCAAGAAAAATTATCTAAATTTAGTCAGTTCAGTTTAGTTCACTGAATGAAGTTTTCAGTAGCAATTGAATTCAATTGTATCACTATCAATGGACTTTTAAAAAGTTCTCCAGGTTCAATATTCAATCTAAGCTTCAAACGAGAATATAAATTCAATTAATGTTATTCTTTTCTCATTGCATTAGTTTGATTTAAGTAGGATCTGAAATAGTTCTTATGGCAGATAAGTTCAGTTCATCTTCTCAATGTGAAAACAGAACTGAGTTCCTTTGTCAACCTACAAGTGACACATTTATGGTCATCATACATTATTCAACTTATGTTTCTTTGTTCAAATATTAAATCATTTTCTATTACCTAGCAAGAAATGGATGTTGGTTTTATTTTGACTGTTGAGTGGCAAATTAATATAAAAGGAAGTTAAGTTATCAATTCTCCTGACAGGTGTCTTGCCTCCAAAAGAAAGCAGATTACTTTTCAAAAAACACATATTTCAAATTTGTTTTATCAGTTTCTAAAGTCACCATCTCCTTAATGTAAAGACGATTGTTTTAATGATATTTGTCAGCTCTCCTGTTCCTGTGGGAAGTCCAGTGACATCTGCTAGGCCTGCACTGCCTGACATCCTTCCAGCATATGTTTCCCTGACCCCATTCTGTCCTGCCGAGGGCCCTCTGGCAGGATACAGCAATTGAACAGGCAAGTATAAAGTAGATCAAAACATACATGCGCTCTAAGGAAACCAAAATCAAAAAGCATTTTCCATAGAAAAATGATCCTATCCTTTTGTCTCCCACTTACTTTAGGCCTGATTTGAACTAGGAGGAAGGGAGGACTACAACCTGACTAATGATATTACTTAACACTGAAATTAAAAAATATGAAAAGTTCTCTTTCCTATCAGGATAATGAAAATCATGGACCAGAGGCATAAATGGCATAAAGCAAAGCTAAAACCAGGCTATTTTCTTTAAAGAACATTCAAGACGTTCTTTAAAGAAAATAATAGAGCCCTGGCTGGTGTAGCTAGGTGGACTGTCAGCCTGTGAACCAACATGTTTCTGATTCAATTCCTAGTCAGGGCACATGTCTGGGTTTTGAGCCAGGTCCCCAGTAGGGGGCATGGGAGAGGCAACCACACATTGATATGTCTCTCCCTCTCTTTCTCTCTCCCTTCCCCTCTCTCTAAAAATAAAGAAATAAAATCTTTAAAAAGAGAGAAAATAATAGAGGAGTCCTGGTTTTATAGCTCATTTGCTTGGATCATCATCTTATACACCAAAAGGTCGCAGGTTCGATTCCCCATCAGGGCACATGCCTAGGTTGCAGGTTCCATCCTAGCTGGGGCATGTACAGGGGCAACTGATCAATGTTTCTCTCCCACAGCAATGTTTCCCTCTCTCCTTTCCTCTTTCTCTAAAGTCAATAAAAATACTCTCAGGTGAAGTTGTTATTTTTTTTTTAATTTAAAGAGAAAAATGGATATCTTCTCTATCCTATAGGAGCTCCTGAAATGAAAATTGCAAAACATATTTTGCTAACCATCTTTAAGGGTATCATTTTTATTCATGATGGGACAAAACCATTATGACTGATTTTGTTTAGTTATTAAATCTGACATGGATCCACACAGTTCTCTAAGTACAAAGTTTTATTCTTTTTAACTAACATGTTTCCTAAATGTGTCAAAGTTAACATGAATCAAAATGGAGGGAATACAAAGTTGGATGTAGAATTTTCTTCAAACAGGCAATTTTCTGGCCCCTCTTCACTCCCACAACTCCCTTATAGATCCCAGAATCAGAACTACTACAACATGCCCAGTTAGAATTTTTATTGTTAATACTAGCTTACACCTTACTCATGAAAAAGCTCACTTGAATTTTCATACTGAACACTGTCCCATTGTGTATCCATATGTTCCTATTAGCAAAGCCCAAAATACAGATCCAAGGAGTCATTTATTGTATACTGATATAGCCTTTTCTCTTCAATTTACAAACTGACCTCAGGAGTATCTACTCCTGACCTGGCCCTCCCTCACCAGTTCCTAGACGAAACTTCACGATCCCTTTCTTATCCAGATAAATAGTATCTCATAGTAAACACTGAGATACTTCTTTACCTAAATTTGTTCTGTCTTCCCTTCATCTAGGGTTAAGATTCTTCTTAACCTTCCTTCTGTACAAGCCTGAGAATATGTCTATGAAACCTCATAAAAATCCCTACTCAGGGCCACACAACAGATTTCATTAACAATTATAAATCTTTCATGCAATTCTGAGCACAAAGCCTGGAAATAAATAGGTCCCTATCTCACACAACAGAGTCCAGGGTTCATGGAAGGCCAAGAAGTCCATCAGTTGCCTGGTTGTATTTGAGAACATTTTAGAAAACTTCCCCCAGCCAAGAGTATTCCCATCCAGTTCTAGAGGTCAGCTGATCAATTCTTCTTGAGAAGAAGAGGAGATTTTGTACAGTAGAGAAAGCCTGACATTGAAGGTGGTTCTGGTTGTGTTTGAGTACCAGCTACTTGGCTTCTTATCTGTGAAATGTGGGACAAGTTTTTAAACTTTTGAGTCTCAATTCCTTATTCAAAAACTGGACATTGTTATCCCTAGCTTGCAAATTTGGAGCAAATGTGGGCAATGTGTATAAAATTCACAGCATACACAATACTCATTAAATTGAAGCTCTTATTATTCTTATTACTGTTATTGTGTCCTAACACCTCAGTGAAAATGAGCTTGTAAGATTCTTATTCTCCAGGATGTATTTGGGGCAACATAAGACCCCTTGGTAAATGATGGTGGGAGTAAAATGGGAGACAGTAAATAAACGGTAAAAAAAATAGCTCAAAAGTACACATAGAGAGATATCAAAGACTACAAAATCCAATATATGGGTCTTAAATCAGAAGTAGAAGTAAAACAACTTTTACTTTTTCTAATATAAGCCACTGTATTCCTAGGATTTTTTCTTATATCAAAATATATGATGCATTAATTAATGGAATATCTTCAAAATCACCTTAGGTGCATACCTTCACTTTACAAATGAAACAGAAAAAACACAAAAACTTGAATTTTATCAAACTTAATTAAGTTTGCAAGTCCACACAGCAGCTAAAAAAGTCCAGGCCTTCCTAACTCAAACTCATTACCTTCTGCTTTGTCATGCCGCCTTCCAGCAAGAGATCAACTGCTGGTTTTGTGTGAACTTTGGCAGCTCCCTTATGATGAGATTTCCCCCTCTGTAAAATGTCTGTAACACCTTCTTACCTTACTGAGTGATAAAAAAAATAAAATTAAATATAGTACATGAAAGAACAGATTATTACTATAGAAAATATTAACAATATATTTACCAAAAAATTAAGTGAACAGACTTATCAAACCCCAGAGTCCCCTGATCATCTGTTTGATATTGTGACCCCATCCCTCGTCTCTCATTTTAATTCTGCCATCTTGACTTATTCATTCTGAAAACATATTTTGACCACCTGCTACACTCTTCAGAATTGCCTCAGAACTGTAGGTCTCCCTTCAGGGAGTTCAAATCTACTCATAGAGAGAAACACAGGATTACAAATTATAGCTCAAAATGTGAAGAGACATAAAGAGGCATGAACTAGGCTTTGTGAGAACACTGTAAAGGTACTCTCTCTGCCTCAGGAAATGCAGAAGCCTCTCACCGAGGGAGATGTATGTAACTGTCATTGAAGGAAGATTAGGTTTTCATCACATTCGTTTGAAAATTTTTGATTTAAAAGGAGGAAATCTCTTTTTAACAGCCATTTTCCCCCTAGCAAGAAACTCTGTGATACTTTCCCTGGTGATTAGCTGGAAAAGGTGATTACTTTTGGAAAGGCCTGAAAATAGGAGTCAAAGCATTTTGAATGATTTTGTGTATTGCCAAAAATTGCACATTTAAGTGTAATGAGTGATTATGAAAGAATATCTTTTGAACTGTGTTAATGAATGTCTGTATTAGGTTATGGTAAAGGAAGAATTTCTGAAATTATTCCTCAAAAATGTCCCATTCTAATCCCTAAAACCTGGGTACAGGTTAATTCTAACATAGGGATTTTCTGGGTGGACCCAACGTAATCATGTGAAGCTTAGAAGCAGAAATGTTTTTCGGCTGGCAGCAGAAGAAAAAGATAGAAGCATGAGAACTCAGGGTGCCATTGCTGGCTTAAAGATGCCAGGTAAAAAGAAGTGTAGCTAGCATTTGAGAGCAAATAGCAGCCACAACTGATGGCCATCCAGAAAACAGGGACCTCAGACGTATAGTTTTAAGGAACTGGCTTCTGCCAACAACCTGAATGGGCCTGGAAGAAGACTCTTCCTGCCCTCAAAGCCTGCAGAAAAGCTGAGGCAGCCAACACCTTGATTGCAACCAAGTGAGACCCTGAGCAGAGAACCTAGTCAATGCCATCCGACTTCTGAGCTACAGAAATATGAAATAATAATGGATGTTGTTTTAAGTCACTAAGTTTGTGGTAATTTCTTACTCAGCAATAGAAAACTAATAAACTTAACATCTTCAAAATCCTATGAAAAGGAAAAGTTTAATGTTTCAAGTATTTGGAGTGGTTTCTAGTAAGAGTTCTTAATGTAAGTAGAAGAGATTCATTCCTCCTTTGTCAGGAGAGGGAGGTGGCAATGGTGCATATTCTGTCCCGAATGATAATCAGTAAAGGTCTTCACAGCCTTTCCTCTTCCAATCCAAGTGCATGTTATTTAGAGTCTGAGAACCCAAGAGTCTCTGGTCTAACACCACCCACTCTTATCTGCTTGCTGTGTTCAAAATAGAAGGTTAACAGTGTATAGTAGGTAGAGACTCATGGCAGTAGCATATGTACCTACATGTTTTTTCCTATAGAAATCATGAAGTTAAAATGCCTTGGTGAGCAGGAACACAATCACTAGTTTCAAGAGAGGGATGAATGGTTTCCAGATTCTCCTTTTGAAGTAAGACTGAAACATGAAAAAGAATTTCATGTAAAAAAAAAAAAATAAGGAAAGTAGGGAAATGACCAAAAACGTATGCACTTCGTGGAATTACAGTCATGCACGGTCATAACAATGCTTCAGTCAACAACGGAAGTCCTATGTGATAGTGGTCCTAGAAGATTATAATGAAGCTGAAAATCCCTGTCACTTAGTGACACCATAGCTGCCAAAAAGTCATAGTGCAACGCATTACTCACGTGATGCTGGTGTGAACAAACCTACCGCACTGTCAGTCATGAAATATGGCACATGCAATGATGTACATAGTACTTGGTAATGACAATAAATGACTACGTTACTAGTTTATATATTTACTATACTATGTTTTAGAGTGCACTCTTTCTACTTCTGGAAGAAAGTTTGCTGTGAAAGAGTATGCCATGTTACGCCAGCAGCGTCATATCTCATGTTTATACTTCTCTTGATCGCATCATTTTCTCTTCTGCTTCGTTTAACCTTGTGTTGTTTTATACATTTTGTGTAACTTCAGTGTACAGTGTTTATAGAGTCTATAGCAGGGCATAGTGATATCCTACGCCTTCACATTAACACTCACTCCCTGGCTCATCCAGAGCAACCCCCAGTCCTACAAGCTCCATTCATGGTGAGTGCCCTGTACAGGTACTATTTCTTATCTCTTACACAGTATTTTTACTCTATTTTCTCTACATTTAGATATACAAATACTGTTGTGACACAATTGCCTGCAGAATTCAGTTCAGTAACATGCTGTACGGGAAAGATAGGTTTGGCGCCTAGGAAAGATAGGCTGTACCATATAGCCTAGGTATGCAGTAGGCTATAACACCTAGGTTTGTGTTAGTGCACTCTGTGATGTTTGCACAATGATGAAATTATCATCTAATGGTACATTTCTTAGAATGCATCCCCATTGTTAAGTAGCTCATGACTGGATAAGAAATTGGAATGGAATGTGGATAAGAGGTTAAAAATAGAGGTGAACAGGTTGGCCAAGAGTCCAAATCATATAGCAATGAAAAGCCATGGGAGTAGCAGCATTGTTTAAATAGAGCATTCTGGCCACAGTATGACCAAAAAAATTTTCTTTTGGTCATACTATATACAAAGGGGCAAGACTGGAAGTGAAATAAATCAGTCTATCACAACCACCCAGATGATAAATGTTGCTAATTTAGCCGAGGGTGTTTGTGGTGGTCAGAGGTAGACTTGTTCAAGATGTATTTTGAAAGTAGTTCTAAAACAACTCATCCCTCACCAGTCCTGTCCTTCCTTTTTCCCAGAATTTGTGCGGAGGGAACACTGCAAGGAAAATAAACTGCACAGAGTCACCTCAGCCTCAGGAAGCCACTGAAGTTTTCTGGACGAGGGATAATGAGAGGTAGAATTAACATGACTTATTTTTTTCAAGGCTTCCTGAATCTTTTTTTACTTTCTAAGTAAATAGCTACCATGTGGTGTCACCTGCCTCCCTTCTGTGTGAGTCACTTAATGAAGACTTGCCCATACTCATTAGCAATTTGTTTTTCAGTGACAAGGTGACAGTTTTGGTTCATTTAACAAACAACCAATTTACAACCATTGAAAAACCACCTGGGAATGTTGTTCTCCTGAGATAAAATTGCTTTCTAATTGGTCTCTTTGATAGAAAATGTGTTCCTTCCTTCTATACAATGCTCCGATCTGTCTTGAGTCCAGAGGGATGCTACAGGTTGACCTGCGTGATGCTCACTTGGGATGCCTGTGGTGCTAGTGCAGGCTGATGAAAGGCCGCTGCCAGATGTTCTAAATGGCCACTGAATTCACCGCCTTTTATCATCTCTCACAAGAACACTTAAACTCACGCAAAAGTAACCGCGCAAAATACAGCTTTGATGATTAAAGCCTCTATGTTACCAAGCATTACGCTGACTCTGTTCTTTATGTTGACCTTGTTTAGATGTGATGCTACTTCAATGTAATTTCAGGATTATTTTAAGCTCAATATTTAAATGTTGGTTTCACATGGCAATGTTTTATCATTTTAAGTGCATTAATGTTGATAGCAATTTATGTCTAGTGGTTTAGTGGTTAAAAGTTTGATTTTTTTTCTCCTTTCCTTATTCAGTTATTTATTTATTCACACATTCATTTAAAAAAACTACTAAGTAAGCACCATCTGCACTGAATTTGGTCAGGGGAGTGGGGTGAACACAAAGATAAGGATTTTACTTTAACATAACTCATAGTCTAATAAATTTAATTCAAAAATGTTGCAAAAGACAGCTCTGTATTTGGAATCAGATTTGCCTTATATTTACATCATTGCTTCACCTTTCTGAGTCTTACAAGGGAATTGAGAGGGGGACATGAAAGAGCTAGGAATAGGAGTCACAGCTGTAAAGCCTATTTACTTACAGCTTTGTTTCAAACCCAGTAGAACGCACATAAAGCAAAAAGTGTAGGAACTTTCCTTAGAAATTTGCGTGAAAACTTCACTGCCTTAACTGATCACACTCTTCCTCTCCCTGGATTGCCCATCTTCATCTGGGAGGCAAATCTTTGCTACCAAGCAACCTCAGATTTGGTAGCCACTACAGAGCTATGGGTAAATGTGGGATCTCCATTCTCGTTAATTCATATTTATTCTCTCTCTCTCCCTTTAACAGACACACACACACACACACACACACACACACACACACACACACACACACACACCCTTCCTCTGCAGCCACTACCTCTGAAGCTCCATTACTAGGATATTCAACCTTAACTATTACCTTCAAGTCTGACCAACACATTCCCAGTCTTTGTGATTCTACTTGTGTGCTAACAAGCCAAGCTCTCATTTTCACTTATACAGGGAGGTTCCAAATTATTCCTCAAATGTTCCTCAAATACCCCCACATTGGTCCAGGGAATATACATACACAGACATATATATGTATATGCAAATTAAGCCCTAAGAATCTGCCTGTAGAAAAATGCAAAATAAAGTTTAGTTAAAGCACATTAACAACAAATATTTTTAGAATACTGGCATGAGTTAAAGAGTTTTTCACTTTAAATTTTTACTTTCTCATGTTTCTATTAAAATATTTTGTTCCAATATTTTACTTTTTATATTTGTGTCCAAAATAGAAAGAATGTTATAAGATTATTTAACCAAAGGAAATAAAAGCACATGATATAAAAACTGAAAACTCTTTTTTAATTTTCTTGGCCTTTATAAATATTTACTGTGCATGCTATTATAGAAACATCTATTTTGCTGGATTATAAGGTATCACACTATATAGTATTATATGAGTATTCTGGTAAGCGTTCTTGCTCTTAAATGCATCAAATGCCTATAGCATTACCGCTAGTGTTATGTCTTTTACTTCATTAACACATTTGTTATCAATATGCTCCTGACCTAAAGTTACATTACTTGTCAAATATTCTTTTGTAGATATTGATAGAATGATATGAACTTAGAGATCCTCATTATACAAATTAAATCTAAGGTTATAGTTTTCCAAATGATAAATGTAAGCCCAAGTAATGCAAAGTGATTACTTCCCAAACCCACAGAGTTGAGTTGATTAAATTACAAGGTAAAGATCTGCTATTCCCTGCTTTACTAAGAGAAAACTAGATGTAGTGAATGATTATCTACAATAACACTAAGAAATAATTGCAACTAATTAATTCACATGAAAAATATGTATTATAAAAAGGAAGAAATGCAAGTTAAAATAACAATGGAGCACTCAGGCCCCTATTAGATTGACACAGATAAGTAATATTGAGAACACAGTGTTAGCAAAGTGGGGTGGGGCCAGGTGGAATAGACAACCTGATGAAGTATTGGTAAGTGTGTGCCTGATAAAAATCTCTTTGGAGGCAATGATTATAAAAACTCAAAATTGCCTATACCATTTCAAATAGCAATTTCACTTCTCAGAATTGATCTTAGGGGCATATTTACTCATATGCCCAAATTCATGAATAAGAATGCTCTTTGCAGCACTATTTCAAACAGGAAAACACATGTATGTCCACCAATAGTGATCAGATCACATAAATTATGGAACAGCCATAGAATGAAATAACCTATAGCTGCTGTTTTGAAGTTAAATGCAGATATACTAGCTTACTAGTTATTAGTTAGTAAACCAATTGCCAAAGCAGTTAACTCTTCATAACAGTCACAAAATTAAACTCTATTTCTAAACTGTCCATGTACAGAGATCGATGGTGTATGTGCCTTTCTTGTCCCCTCACCCATAAAAACCTCCCATTCCACCTCTGCGATCCTCCCTGTTTAAAACAGAGGGACATACGTACCTTGGAAACCATGTGTTCAAATACACAAAGCTGCTACAGAAAGAGCCCAGGGAATAAAGTTTACTGCTGGTCATATAAGGAAGAGATTTCAGAATTCATGCTGTGGTAACTATCATTATCATAATTATAATAGCACATTCATTTAAGAGATATGTGGAATATATTAAAGAGGAAATGAAAACTATGAAGCATCACAAGTAGTATGTTCATATTTATGCTTTAAAAGCATAAGTGACTTCTATATGAAAAAAATGGGTCAACATAGGGTAAAATAGTAATCTTGTTGTGTTTCTGTCTTCATGGTACCCTTTCTCATCATAGGAAAGATCCCGCTGCTTTCGGATCACTTTCAATTCATAACAATAGCCTTTATAAAGTAATTGTGACTCATTTTCACATACTTTAAAATCCAGCCCATTCTAAATCCAAACCACATCGAACACAACACTTCTTCCTCATCCCCCAGTTCAGGTGGGGGATATGGTTGGGAGCCATGTAAGGAGGATGAGATGCTGAATCTTTGCTTTTGCTCCCCTTGTTGGTCCATCACAGCCTCCACCTTCACTCCCACTCACTCTTGCTTTTTCTGGGTGTCCTCCACTGTCAGAGGCGAGCTTGGAAGAAAAAAGACTAAGGTATGATTGATATAACCTGGCCATAGAAAACTGTCAGTGCAGCAGACAGCCAAGTGCTGGATGTAATTTATGGTGGATTGGGGATCTTCCAAGGAAACCTCCACACTGCATAATCCCTATGTGGGCCTTTGCCCTTCCAGTTGAGTTTTTGTGTAACTCCCTCATTTGCTGCCCCTATTGATTTACACTAAAGCCTCCCATTACCAGTCTTCTCATGACCATCTCCCACTGATTTGGTGGGGAGAAATTCATTAAGATGCTTCAAGGTTAACTTCTTTAGTATCTATTTGGCTTGTGATAAATTCACACATCATCTGACATCAAATGGTAGTAGTGCAGGTTCACTCTTGCTGCCTCTCTCCTTACTCTGACTTCAGGATCCTCAAGACAAGAAGCACAATTCTGGGTCTATGTTTGTGAGCTCCCTATCTCTAAGGAATGTATGGAAATTTGCTCCATCAATATTGACACCAAACTTAATCTTGGCTCCATCGGTGAGTTATGTCCAACCTAGGAAACACTCAGCAGGGGAGTGAGAGGCTAACCTCCCCCTCTTGCAGAGTTCTAATAGCTATGAGAGAGCCTCTACAAATACACATGGCTTGGCCTGAGAGGTCAGGGTCCTTGTCCTCTTCTCCAGGGTAGGAAACAGAGTGATGTGTCCTCTGCACAAGACCTGTTACTCTATACAAGACCCAAATCTCCCCACTCTCTATCACAGAAACTTTATTACCTATCAAAATCGAGTCTCCTTTATATGCCCTAAAGGTAAGAAGTTACAGTTGACAGTTGCTAGACTAGTGCTTCTATATTTTAGTAATCTAGCATAGAAATTATAGCATGCCCCTTCAGAAACTAAATATTTACATTTTATTTTTGGTTTAGAGACTTTATTTAAAATTCAAAAAACATAGAAAAACAATTTAACATCCAAACGTGTGTGTGTGTGTATGTGTGTGTGTGTACAAAAGCTCTTGCAAAATAAAACACTTTGGGGAAGGGGATCAGAATATAAGGTGGAAATGATACTTATTTCTCATCATAAATTCTTCTCCTGTTCAATTCTTTAATGATATGCAAGTGTTAATTTTTTTTAATTTAAAACCCCAGGTATAGTTTTAAATAAAGGAAATTGGGATTTCACTGGAACTACTTTACAGAGTTACAATAAATATTCTTGGCAGTTTTATCAAAAGAAATTAAAGTACCTGGCAAATCATTCCTGCACCCATGGTTTTATATACATTGGCAGATTTTTTTCCTAAAAAAATTGGGTATGAAACTGGTAGTGACTGAAAAATAACAGTTCTGTCCTATCGAATTGTAGAAAACACCAGAAGAGACCCCTGAGACTCCATCCTTCAGAAAACCTGACAACTGCATCGTCTACCCCTGCCAAAACTGTACACACAGCTTCCAAAGGTAATTGCTTACTGTTTTCATTCCCTTCTACCAATGGTGCAGGCCACAGAATAACAGAATAAGTGGTACTAACAATTCCCTTGTCCAGTGCCAACAGAGAAGAACTCACACCTTAAGCTCTTGTCAATTTTGAGCAATGCATTTAATTGACTTTTTCAGCTAAAAATACCTTTTATTTTACTCTGAAATTAGGGGCATGGTAAATTTTTTTCTGGATGAAATAAACGATGTCATTGACTCCAATAGGAGATTTGATTATTTTCCTAGTTCTTACATTACTGTCACTGAGATTTAGCCTAAAATCTATACATACAAACACATAATTTATTTCTATAAGATTCCATAACATCTATAAGAGTGAAAGAGTACTGTGGTAGAACTTTCACTTCTTAATAGAATATAATGAATAGCCAGCAAGGCCTAGGCAGTCTCAAAAATAATTATAAAAGTTTAGGAGAAAGGCTTAAAAATAACACAAAATACTAAATCTGAAAATTAATCTATTGCTGTAATCTGGGTTGCCTATAGAGATAAGCAAGAAACAAAATGAACATACATGTGCTTAAGAAATCAGAAAGACACATATTTTAGTAACTATTCATACCTGCTAACTCCCAGAAAATGATGAGGCAGAAAGGTGGACTCAGGTCGCTGGTAGCATCTTAGGAGAGTGTCCACACGAGGCAAAAGCTGGGGGCGGAGCAGAGTGAAGACTGCCAGCCCCGGTTCAGGCTGATGGCTGTAACTGTGCGGTTCTTCCAAAGGGTACATGCTGTTAGCCAGCAAGCCAGACGTGTTTTTTGTTCAGCCCACACAGTGTGTTTTTGTTTATTTGTTGTTTGGCTAGTTTAACTGACATTTAAACATCAGAAGTTCCCATTTAAAAAAATGGCTTTAGCATGGAAAAAATAATGGAAGACATTTTAACAAACTGACCGTACAATTCCACGTGGTAATAGAAGGTTAAAACATGTGAGCTGTGGTCCCCCTTAGCCTCCTTGATGTGAAAACTCAACAGGCTTTGGTCTTCATGTAGCCTTCTCTCCAGCCCCTGTCAGCACCTCAGTTGGATGACTTTGATAAAAATCTAATGAATTAAAGTAATACTTTATAAAGCTGTACAATGATGTTATATTTAGAAACTTATTTAAGGTTTCATAATGACAAAAGATCAAAATGGCACATACCATTAGCTACTGCGCTTTACTTGGATGAAATAATGTATAGAAAACAGTAAAGAAACAAGCAAAATGTAATGATTTGTTAATTTGTATTATCAAAAGACATGTAAAGAAACTGCCAAGATGTAAAAGTATCAGTATTCAAACAAGGTGTATGCAGTGGGAAGATTTATATGCAACTGGATAAAAATATAGTCCAAGAAGTGACCGCTCTATTGTACATGCATTAATTAATTAAAAAGGCAACCACAGTAAGCTTAAAGAAAAATGCTTACAGTCAAAATTCATTACCGTGTCAGGCATGGTTCATCTATTAAGCTGAAATATGAAATCCAGGAGTGTCCAAATTTTTAGGGGGGGGCGTCATTTGGTTAATTTCATATACGTAAACATTAGCTATAAGGCTAGTTTTAGAATTGAGTGAATCCAGTGACTGACTCCATTCCCCTGCATTTTTCTTCACTCTGTGTTTCTGTAGGTGTTGGTAGCCAAGATGAATGCAGAAATATTGGCTCTTATACCAAACAAATGCCAACATTCAGAGACAATGAGGACAAAATGCTTTAGCAGCTTTCTGTTTCAAATGAGGAATTTTTACCAAGAAGTGCATAGCAACTTCCTTTCTGATCCCATGTCCTGAAACAGATCTTGCGTCCATTCTTGAGCTGCCTTTGTGTCAGTGCTGCCACTAAGGCCTTAGGCCTGAGAGCTTGAACCATAGGAAGCTGGAACTAATAGTTGCTTGAAATTGGTTGCTCTCAACTCTGACTACACTTTAGACTCACCTGTAGAGCTTTTAAAAAATATTTCAATAGTCAGGCCTTACCCCTTTGAGTGGTACTCAGGCCTCTGTAATTTGTGAAAATGCCTCGTATTCTAACTTGCCGCTGGGAAAGAACAACTGGCCTATACCAATTAGGATCCACCCCTGGAGTGGGGATAACTTCCGTACTGCGCAGTTATTAGGAGAGTAGCAAGCGAAAAAAAAAAAATGGTGTTTGGAAATTAACCTCAGTGTCCAACAAAATATATACAAAGAAAACCTCGATACACTTCAAGAAACATAACTATAGGCCCTATAGCATATAGGGTTGTCAAATTATATAAAGTCACATTACAGAGTATCCTAGGTAACTATTTCATCAAAAAAATGAAAGTGCAATTACATACAGACCCTCAAAAAAACAATGAATATCAAAGAGAGTTACATATCAAATCAATTTAGTCTATCTGAACCTGATATTGGTAGATGTGTATAAAAGTTCTAAATTGATGGCTTTGCCAAACAGACTGATATTTCCCAACATGACACATCATTCACAGAGCACCCTCCCTTCCTCTCTGTCCTTTGCAGTAGAAGCTCCATGGAACCTTTATGTTCAACATTTAGCACACATCCTCTTTTCTTCTGTTTTAGAGTAATTCGTGCTTGTTATTTATATTCTTGATAAATTGTAGTTTTCTATTTTCATTCTGTGTTATAGTTATTAGATACTAATTGTTATGGAAGAAAGAAAAGGAGCAAGGGAAGGAAAACAAAAGGAATACAGGCTGAAAAAGAAATGTTGACTAATTATAGAGCCACATGGCACTGGCTATTCTTCATTTCATTCAAGTTAAGTAACCTTGCTGTATTCAAACAGAAATCAAGTTCAAAAATACTTCTCAGGACCTTTAGCTTTACTACCTTTGTTTTCAGTGGATAATGAGTCAAATTAACAAATGGGGTCAAGAAGAAATGTAATTCAAACCTTCTCAAGCTGTTCTTCCAACAGACTTGATGACTATGTAAAAACCAGTATGTGCTACAGAGCACACATCAAAGGAAGGAAGGACATGAGGGATGAAGAAGTGCATTACATAATATTAAAGGGGTCAGTTATCTCAGAAAATATAACAATTCCTCATGTGTATGCCCCTAATAACAGAGCATCAAACTCCATGAGGCAAAAACTGAAGGAATGGCAAGGAATTGTAAATCAATCCATTACTAGTTGGAGACTTCAACAATCCTCTCTCAGAAATGGGCAGATCCAGCCAGCAGAAACTCAGCAAGGATAGCATTGAATTCAACAATACCATGAGCCAGATGGATATAATTAACATCTACAGATTACTTCATCCAAAAGCAGCAGAAAACACATTTTCACAAGTCCCTACACAATATTCACCAAGATAGACCATTCTAGGCCCTAAAACACACCTTAACAAATTTAAAAGAATAGAAATCATAAACAATATCAACCTCTCAGACCACAATGGAGTTAATCTAGAAATCAACAACAGGAAGATAATTGGAGAACCCAAAATATTTAGAGAGTAAACACCACACTTCTAAATAACACAAGTCAGAGAATAAATCTCATGAGAAATTTTAAATATCTTGGACTAAGTGAAAAGGAAAACACAACTTATGGGTGGCATCAGCATCATGGTAACATAAGACATTCTCCATTTTCTCCCCCACCCAACAACAAAAATTCAGCATTGATTCATGTAACAGGCAGACATACCTCAATCCTGGCTGTGGACAGTGAAGCAGCTCCAGCCCCTCTTGGCTGGCTGTGGTCCCATGACCTCCTATAGAACACAATATAGACAATCACCCATGAATCATTGAGCCTTTATGAATGTTCAGGTTCCCAGAACACCACTGGGGCAAAAAATACATGACCTTGGACGCACTGCAATAAGAGGAGCAGTTTAACTTTACCTGCATCATTCTTTGCCCAAAGCGGCACACCTTAGAACCAAAAGAGATCATCCTCACCCCCATGATTTCTCCTGTGGAAGAAAGGGAGAGGATGTGAGTGAGCATCTGACTTCCTCAGCTCTTCAGGGCACTACCAAACATACTCATTTCTCTCTTTCACCATCCAAAGTACTAAATTATGAGCTAAATGACTGGGAAGTGGGAAAAGCAGCAGATAGGACCTTCGGGGAGACGTTAAAGGAACAGAGATCCTTCTAATTACATATTATACTCTTTCAAGAAACCCGCAAATGAGTCACTAGTAACACCTTAACTATGGATCCTCTCCCCGAATGATCTATGAGAACCTACAGCACTCTGCATGCTTCAACCACATCTCCCCATACCATCCTTTCAGTCAACTCCCCATGTGCTCCTGATGGCAGCAGCGAGAGCAGGCTTTAGCAGACAGCTAGAGAGTGCATGCAAAAAGACAGCCAAATGTGGGACAGGGAACCACAAACTTGAGCTCTAGCACCATATTTGAGAAAACAGAAGAGAGGCTGTCAGCACTTGACCATGGGTATTGCAGGATCCAAAAAGGCATGCAAGCTTAAGAATTCAACCATGAGACTGAGCAAGAAGCATGGAGCAGGTGTACCCAAGAAGGTCGAGGTTGCCTCAGAACATCTACTAAAGCTGACAGAAGTCATCTCTTTTTTACAAGCAGACAGTGAACACTGAAGGAGGTAACTTCTATTGCAAATGCAAAGACAACAGCAAATTTTGAGAAACATGAAAAATAATGTAACATAACACAACCAAAGATCAATCTTCTAGTAACCAAACCCAAAGACATGGAGATCTACAACTTAGCAAATTAAGAATATAAACTAGTTGTTTTAAGGAACTCCATGAGTTATAAAAAACACAGAAAGAAAATTCCATAAACTTAGAAAAACAATACACTAACAAAATAAGAAGTATAACAAAGAGAAATTATTTTTAAGAATCTGGCACTAAACAATACAAAGAACAGAATGAAAAATATCAATAGCAGACTTGATCAAGCAGAAGAAAGAAATAGAAAAGATTAAATTCAGAAACTTTATAATTATCATTCAGAGGAGAACAAAGAAGAAAGAAGGAAAAATAATTTTGAAAAATAGACTTTAAGCCAAAAACAATAACTAGAGACAAAGAAGGTCATTATGTAACAATGGGATCAAATCAACAAATATTTTATAAATATACAAGCAACCAATGTTGGAGCAATTAAACATACTAAGCAAATGCTCACAGATCTCAATAGATTAACAGACAAAAATGCAATAATAATAATAGGAGACTTCAGTACCCCCACATTCAACCATAGGAAGATCATCCAGACAAACTAACAAGAAAATGAAATTAACAAGAAAATATTGACCTTAAACCATACTTTAGGCCAAATGCACCTAACAGATAAATACAGGACATTCCATCCAACAACAGAATACACTTTCTTCTCATGTACACATGAACCATTCCCCATCATTTTTCATATGGTGGGTTACCAAAAAAGAAAAAAGAAAAACCAAAACCAAAACCAAGAAACTATAAGCAAACTTGAAAACACTGAAATCATGCCAAGCAAGTTTTCCAACCACAGTGGTATGAAAATACAAATTATTAACAGGAGGAATGCTGGACAATTAATAAATGCTATTTAAACAACACAATCCTGTACAACCAATGGTCAAAAGAAATCACAAGGGAAACAGAAATTATCTCAAAAAAAAAAAGGAAACACATAACAAAGAATAGGATGCCACAAAATCAATTATAAGAGGGAAGTTTGTAGCAACAAATGCTCAGGTTAAGAAAAAAAAGTCTCAAACAACCTTACTTTGCACCTCAAAGCACTAGAAACAAAGCTAAGTCAAAAGCTATAAGAAGTAAGGAAATAACAAAGATCTGAGCAATAATAAATGAAATAGATCAGAAAAACAATATAAAAGATGAACTAAACTAAAAGATAGTTCTGGAGAAAATAAACAAAATTGACAAACCTTTGGCTAGACTAAGAAAAAAGATAGAATATTCAAATAATTAAAATTGGAAATAAAAGAGGAGACATATGATACCCCAGATATATGAAGGATCATTAGAGATTACTATAAACATTTATAAACCAATGACTCGTATAACTTAGAAGAAATAAAAATTCCTATAAACATACAACAAATCAAGACAGAATCATGAAGAAATGGAAACTCTTAACAAACCAATAATAAGGTTGAATTAGCAATAAAAAAATTACCCAACTGAGAAAAAAAAGCCCAAGACCATATGGTTACACTGGTGAATTCTACCAAACATGTAAATAAAAATTAATGCCAATAGTTTTTTGAAACTATTCCAGAAAAATTGAAGAAGACAGAACCTTCCCAAGCTTATTTTTCAAGGTCGACATTACTCTGATACAAAAGCAACATAAGGACATTATATGGGGGGAAAAAAACTAAAGACCAATATCCCTGATGAATTTTCATGAAAAATTTTTCAACAAACTATTAGCAAACCAAATTCAAAAACATATTAACAGGCTTATATACCATGATCAAGTGGGACTTATATCTTCATTACAGGTTGGTTCAACATAGGCAAGTAACAAAAATTGTGATATATTACATTAATAGAATGAAAAATAAAAATGACCTGGTCATATAAATAGATACAGAAAAAAAGAAAAAACATTTGAAAATACATGCTTTTTATTATAAAATACTCAACATACTAGAATAGAACAAACACATCTCGATAGAGTAAGGCTACACATGACAAGCACGCAGCTAACATCATACTCAGCAGTAAAACACTGAAAGCATTTCTTCTAAGATCGGGAACAAGACAAGGTGGTCAAGGTGAGGACTCTCATCACTCCCACTGAAAGTCCTGGTCAGAACAATCAAGCAACCAAAAGAAATAAAAGGCATCTAAATCAGAAAGGAAGAAGTAAAATTATCTTTGATTGCAAATGATATGCTCTTACACCTAGAAAACCCTAAAGAATCCAACAAAACTTTCAGAAATAATGAATTCACTAAATTTGAATAATACAAAATTAACATCTAGAAATAACTTTCATTTCTATACTTTAATAGCAAAATATCTGACACTTGAATTTTAAAAATCTTTTGATGGCAACAAAAATAATAAATTACTTAGAAATAAAGTTAACAGAGACCAATGCTGCATGGTAGCACTTTTATGTGAAATCTAAAAAAAGTTGATCTCAAAGAAACAAAGGGTAGAGTGGTGTTTACCAGGGCCCAGTGGATGGGTAAATGGGGAAATGTTGGTTAAAGGGTACAAACTTCCAGTGATAAGATTAACAGTTTTGGGGATCTAATGTACAACATGGTGACTACAGTAAATAACTATATTGTATATTTAAAAGTTGACAGAAGAATGATTTTAAATGTTCTCACCATAAAAGGAAGGGGTGCTAGTTAATACTGTGATGATTTCAATATATAAGTATGTTAAATCAATACATATACCTTAAACTTAAACAATGCTACATATCAATTACATCTCAAAGTGGTGGGAGGAGGAGGAAAAAAAAAAAACTAAGCAGTATTTGTGAGGTACAAGGAAAGAAGCGCTTAGAGAGAAGTTTACGGCATTAAACATATATGTTAGAAAAGAAGATCTAAAATCGAAGATCTAAGTTTCTGCCTTCGGCAATTGGAAAAAAAAGAGCAAATAAGACCCAAAGTTAGCACAGGAAGAATTAGCAATAAAGCAGAAATCAATCAAATTGCAAAAAGTAAATCAATAAAGAAAATCAACAAACCCATAAGCTTCTTTGTAAAAACCAATAAAATTGATAAGCCTTTAGTCAGGCTAAGAAAAAAAATAGGACACAAATTACAACAAAATTAAAGACGAGACATCACACTACAGACCTCATGAAGATTAAAAAATAATGAAGATACACTGTGTATAATAACTCAGTGCCCACAAATTGGATAACCCAGAAAAAAAGACCAATCCTTGAAAGACACAACTGCCAGAACTTCCACAAAGGGAAACTGATTATCTAAATATGACTATATTCATTTTAAAATTTGAGTCAATAATTGTTTTTTCAAAACAAAAAGCACCCAGGTAGGTTCACTGGTGAATTCAATCAAATATTTGAGGAAGACATTATATGAATTCTCTACAATATCTCAGAAAACAGAGGCACAGGGAATACTTCCTAACTCAGTCTAGGAGGACAGCATTACCCTAATACCAAAACCAAAGACATACAAGAAAACAAAACTACAGACCAATATCTCTCATAAACATAGATACAAAATACTCAATAAAATATTAGTGAGGCATTTTTGTTCACCAAGAATGAAATAATAAACAGAAATTAAGGGGGAAATCCCATTTACTATAGCAACAAAACAAAATGAAAAACTTAGGAATAAACCTAACCAAGGAGGTAAAAGGCTTGTATTCAGAAAACCACATAACACTGAAGAAAAAATTAAGGAAGACACAAATAAATAGAAGCATATACTGTGTTCATGGACTAGAAGAATTAACATCATTTAAATGTCCATACTACACAAAGCAATCTATAGATTAAAGATAAAGGGCTCAGGGCACAGACAAGGGGGTTATTGACTGTGGGAGTGGTGGGGGGGATGAAGTAGAGGTGAGCAATGGGGAAAAGGTGGGACAACTGTAATGGAAAAACAATAAATACATTAATTAATTAATTAGTCATATTCAAAGGCATAAAAATAATTATCTACCACAACCAAATGGGATTTATCCCAGTTATTCAAGGTTAGATCAACATTTGATAATTCATTAACTGAATCCATCACTTCAACAGGCAAAAACAGAAAAATCACATGGTCATACCCATAGATTCAGAAAAAGAATTTGATAAAAATCAAATACACATTTATAATTAAAAAACTCAGTACACTAGTAATAAAGGGGAATATTCTCAAGTTGATAAAGACTCTATAAAAAAAAATACAGGTAACACCCTGGTGAAAATCTCAAAGTTTTTCTATAAAGATCAGGTACAAGATGAGGATGCTCCCCCTCTCACCATTCCTTTTCAACATCATACCAGAAGTCCTTAGTGATGCAATAAGCAAGAAAATAAAATACAGGTAACCAGATTGGAAAGAAAGACATAAAAGTGTCTGCTTGCACATTACACAGTCATCCATGTAGAAAATCTGATAGAATAAACAAAATAACTCCTGGAACTAATTATAAATTATACTAGGGTTGCAGGATTCATGAAAGAAATAATTGATAAGCTGAACTCCATTAAAATTAAAAAAGAATGTCAAGAGGATGAGAAGACAAGCCAGAGACTAGAAGAAAATATTTGCAAAAGGCACATCTGATAAAGGACTGTTACTCAAAATGTAAAAAGAATTCCTAAAATTCAACTAGAAGGAAAAAAAAGCAAAACAAAACAATTGAA
Organism: Anoura caudifer; assembly: GCA_004027475.1. Lineage (NCBI taxonomy): Eukaryota > Metazoa > Chordata > Mammalia > Chiroptera > Phyllostomidae > Anoura > Anoura caudifer. The sequence goes on along the minus strand of PVKU01008648.1, from coordinate 43,407 downwards.
AAATAGATAAAAGACCTTAACAGACACCTCATCAAAAAAGTATACAGATAGCACAGAAACATATGAAAAGACACTCCGCATCACATGTCATCAGGCAAATGCAAATTAAAACAACAATGAGATGTCTCTCTCTCAACTATTAGAATGGCCAAATCCAGTCTAACCCATTCTAATCCTATTAGAATGACAACACCAAATGCTGATGAAGATGTGGAGCAGCAGGGACTCTCATCCATCGCTTGTGGGAATACAAAATGGTCCAGCCACTTTGGAAGACAATTTGATAGTTTTTGTGAAACTAGACATACTCTTACTATATGATTCAACAGTCACACTCCTTGGCATTTACACAAAGTTAAAAACTTATGTCCACCGAAAACTTGCACACAACGTTAACAGCAGATTGATAGATAATTGCCAAAACTTGGAAGCAACCAAGATGTCCTTCAGTAGGTGATGGATAAATAAACCATGGCCCATCTAGACAATAAAATATTATTCACCACTTAAAAGAAATAATCTGTTAAGCCATGAAAAGACATGGAGGAACCATAATCACATATTAATAGGTAAAGGAAGCCAATCTAAAAGGCTGACATACAGTATAATGCCAACTATATGATAATATAAAAAAGGCAAAACTATGGATACAGTAAAAATATCAGTAGTTTCCAGGGAGCTGGGTTGGGGAGAGATTAACTGGCAGAGTAAACAGGTTATTTAGGGTAGTAAAGTTGCCCTAATAATGGACATATGTCATTATACATTTATCCCCAAAACTACAGAATGTACAACACCAAGGATACACCCTAAAGTGTACTGCAGAATTTGGATAATTATGATGTGTCAATGTAGGTTCAATCTTGGTAAAAAAAAAAAAAATGTATCATTCTGGTAAGCGATATTGATCACCAAACTATGCATGTGTAGAGTCAGAGGGTATATAAGAAATCTGTACCTTCCTCTCAATTTTCTTGTAAATCTAAAGCTTCTCTAAAAAGTAAGTCTTTCCAGGAAGACAAACAACCCAATTAAAAAATGGGCAAAGGACCTGAACTGACACTTCTCCAACAAGGACATACAGAGGACCCAGAGACATATGAAAAGATGCTCAACATCACTAGGCATCAGAGAGATGCAAATTAAAACCACAATGAGATACACTTCACACCAGTCAGAATGGCCATCATAACAAATCAACAAACAAGTGTTGGAGAGGTTGTGGAGAAAAGGGAACCCTAGTGCACTGTTGGTGGGAATGCAGACTGCTGCAGCCACTGTGGAAAACAGTATGGAATTTCCTCAGAAAACTAAAAATGGAATTGCCTTTTGACCTGGCAATTCCACTGCTGGGATTATATCCTAAGAAACCTGAAACACCAATTCAAAAGAACCTATGCACCCCAATGTCCATAGCAGCACAATTTACAATAGCCAAGTGCTGGAAGCAATCTATGTGCCCATCAGCAAATGAGTGGATCAAAAAACTATGGTACATTTACACAATGGAATTTTATGCAGCAGAAAGAAAGAAGGAGCTCCTACCCTTTGTGACAGCATGGATGGAAGTAGAAAGCATGCTAAGCAAAATAAGCCAGGTGGTGAAAGACAAATACCATATCATCTCACCTTTAACAGGAACCTAATCAACAAAACAAACAAGCAAAATATAAGCAAAGACACTGAAATTAAGAACTGACAGTAACCAGAGGGGAGGTGCCAGGGGATTATGAGGGGCAGGGGGGAAGGGTTTTCAGGAACAAGTGTACAGGAGACATGGGCAAAACCAAGGTGGGGTGGAAGCAAGGGAGGGAGGTGGGGATGGCTGGTGTGGGGTAGTGGTGGAGGGTAAATGCAGACAACTGTAAAGGAACAACAATAAAATAATATTTTAAAAAGCCCTTAAAACAATGAGTGCCTAGTCAATTTAAATAAGCCTCAAAGTGTTCCACACACCCCTCCCCCAATTCAACAAAGTCTAAGTTGGACTCACTCTGGTTCTGTTCAACTTGTATCAAAATTTGAACCCTTCCTTTCCCAATTAATTTTTTACCTTGTTTTCTTTACTCTTTGCCCCCAAAGTCATATTTTCACAGTAATTTTTATTGTGCAAATATGCAAAGATTATTCCCTGGTATAGAACAAAAGTAGATGTACCCAATGTTAAATTATTTAGTAAGCAGAGTGTTTTGTATTCATCTTTTAGCTACTACCTTACCTATCATCCTATCTAGTACTTCCCCCACTTCATTTAACAATGGTGCATAAAATACTTGAATTTATTAATGAATGAAGCTTAGAAAGCTGATATAAGGTTGAGAAGGTTATACAATGTGTAAGAATTATCTGTAAAGAGATAATATATCTTGTACATTTCTTTTTCATATGAAAATATAAATTTCCGTTTCTTTATATATTCCACTTAGGAATGGAAGGTCAGCATCAGGGAGTACCCAGATCTACAGCTTCAATGAGACTGCCAAGTAGTCTTTCTATTGTCTTTTCAAAATTTTCAAGGAGCTCTTCAAAAGAGTTATATCAACTTACACCCAACATCTGATAAATTGAATATTTTAATTGTAATAATCTAATTTACTATATTTAGTACATTCTATATCATTTAGCTTATTATTCATTTTATTATATTTACATTTTCTTTCATACAATTTGTTTTGCTGTGTTTAAGAAATCAAGAACATTTCTTCCCCTCAAGGTCATAAAGATAACTTATGATTTCTTCTTAAAATTTTATTGTTTTACATATTGCTTTTAAGTCTATAATCTATGTGTCTGTGGAATGCTTTAAAGGCAAAGATCCTTTTTTCCCCCTCATATAAACACGCAACTAATGCAATTAATACTTCTATATTGATCTTAAATTTAGTAACTTTGGTAAATTTATTAATTATTCTAATGGTTTGGGTCTTGGTTCTTTTGTACATTCTACAGGGAAAAAAATGCCATCTGCAAAGAAGAGAACTTTTATTTCATTTATTTGCCATCTCTATGCCTTTTATTTCTGTTTCCTCATTACACTGCTTAGGAACTCCTCCAAACTGTTCAATACGAGCGGTGACAGCAGGTATGATTGGCTCTTTCCTGATCTTAAGGGGAAGTTTTCAGTAATTCAATTAGTATTACATTTACTGTAGGCTTTTTCCACAATAGTTTTTATTAGAGAAGTTGATTTCTATTCCAACTTGCTGAGAATTCTTATGAGTGGATACTGAATTTTATCAAATGCTTCTAATGTAATTATGGTGTTTTTTCTTATTTTCTATTAATACAGCAAATGCACTGATTGATTTTTGATTGATTGTCTTCATAGAAAAACCCTACTTGTCTAAGATACATTATCCTGTTTATATACTATTGAGTTTGTTTTTATAATATTTTGTTTAGGATTTTGCATTTATATTTATGAGAAACCTAAGACTGAAATTTTTATTTTTATCTTTTCAAGCTTTCATATCAAGATTAAAATATAATTTAACAAAAGAATTGGTAAACGTGACCCCTCTTTGTATTCTTTTATTTTTTGAAAGAGTTAGTATGATTGGCTTAATTTGTTCCTAAAATGTTGGAAGAATTCACAGCGTAGTCATCTAAACCTGGAGTTGTCATTGCAGGAATTATTTTAATGTTGGATTCAAATTCTCTAATAAATAAGAAACAATATCTTTAATTTCTTTTATTTTCATTTTAGTAACTTGTGTTTGTCATTTCACACAAATTACTAAATAAAGCCTATGGCAAAATTTCACTTTTATGCATTAAATTGGTAATATGTTTACTCTCTTTTTTTCTTGATAAGTCTTCTTATGAATGTTTTCAACGGCATTAGTTTTTTCAATTAGTTTTGCCTTTGTCAAACTTCTCAATTACATACATTCCTTATGTTCACTGTTTCTGTTATTCTTAGGGTTTGATTTGTTCTTTCCTTACAAACTTTACATGAAAGCATAAATCATTTTTTGCCTTTATTATTTTCTAACATATGCACTTAAGGCTATAGATTTTCTTCTAATCATAGTTTTAGCTGAATACCTCATGTTCATATGTTGTGTTTTCATTTTCTCTAAGTTTATACTTTTCCTAATATAGATATATATTAATTTTCAAGTTATTGTGAATTTTATTTTTTCTTACTGATTTCTAGTGCAATTCCTCTGTGGTAGAAGAACACATTAGAAAAATATCAACCTTTAAAAAATTTTTGAAATGTTTATATAATATAGTCCATTTTATATACTTTAAAAAGTATAAATCTAGGGGAGGTGGGAGGGGATAAAGAGGGGAACAAGTGGAGGGCTTTTTGGAACAACTATAAAAGGACACATGGACAACACCAAGGTGAGTAGGATTGAGGGTGAGAGGTGGAGATGGCTGGGGTGGGGGAGTCATGGGAGCAAAAGGACACAACAGTACTTGAAAAATAAAAAAAAAATATGTAAAATAAAATAATAATAGAAGCAAAAAAGTGTAAATTCCATTGTGTTGGATAAAATATGCTCTATTGCCTTTAGGTTAAGTATGTAAATTGTGTTGCTTAGATCTTCCAGTTTCTTTCTTTATTTCTTCTTTCTTGGTATCTTTGTTTTATCAACTATTAAGAAAGATGTTTCTATATCTTTCATTATGATTATAGATTTGTGTATTTCTCCTTTAATTCTGTTAATATTTGCTTTAGCCATTCTAAAACACTCGTTAATGAGGGCATACATATTTGGAATTGTGACATTTTTCTGATAGACAGAGAACTTACATTATAAAATGTCCTCTTACCTTATATCTATCATATATTAATATAACTACACCATCATTATTTTGGCTAGTGTTTTACCAAGTAAATTTTTAACTTTTTTTTTACTTTCTCATATGGGTATTTATACATAAGTTTTGTCTCTTATAACAGTATATTCTAGGGTTTTGTTTCATGTCATTTGGAAAACAGTTATTTACTTGAGATATTTAGTCCTTCTTATGTATTTGGGTAAATCTTGTTTTCTGTTTGATTCACCTGTTCCATTTCTCTTTCGCTATCCAGTCTTGTCTTTTTTGGTTAGTCTATGATTACAATCTATCAATTGAATTCTTAACTTTGATTTTTCACTTTCAGGTTTCCACTGAATTTCTTTTTTAAGTTTACAATTCTCTGGTGAAAATTTTAATATATTTAAAAATAGTTTTCTTTGTTTTTTGAAGACACTAATCACAGTTACTTGAAAGTCATATCCAGCTAATTCTAATACTTTAGTCATCTCAGCTCTGTTTCTATGGTCTTTTCCCTCTTTGTCTGTGGTCATGTAGTTGTATTTTTTATTACTCTGGTCATTTTAACTGATTGTCAGATATTATGAGCAGATATTTCAGGAGCCCCAGATGATATCTTCTTCAATAGAAATTAATTTTCCTTGCACTGGGAAGACAGTGTGGCATCTATCACATCAGTCAAACTGGAGACTGTGGTGGCTCAAAGTCGAGTTGCAGCCTGGGAAGACTCATCTACCTGTGGTTCACCATTGGTACTCCTTGGATTTCACTAAGTGCCAGTTAATTCTAAATTTTGCTTCAGGAGACTGCAGGAAAACTCTGCTTTCAGAGTTTCTCATTTTGTTACAGAGCAAACAAAAGGTCCATTATTGTCCGCCGCCTTATGGAAAGATGCCTCTCAAAGCCAGAGATTTGTGAAAAGGAAAGGAAATGTTTATTTAATGCTATACAGAGTTAAAGTAGCAACTTAACTTCATTAAAATATCAAAGTCCTTCAGGATACCCACAGACGCCCACAGTGCTTCCTATCTCCCTCTGCCCTAAGTCAGGGCACCGTACTTGCAAGGAAGAGAAGCACACATCTGGGATCCAGGCTCTTGACACCGTCAGCTGTGCCATCGTCCAGGCAGGATCTCTAATTAATCCAAAGCCATGTGGCACCTTCTCATGGCCTACTGGCAAGAGTTCTTTCACCCTTCTTCCAGGCAGTCTCTCTTGCTCCCAGGCCACACAGCCATAGGGAGCACCCCAAAGCCGCGTGGTCCTTCTTCTACCAAAGCTGTGGGGAAGGAGTCCCCACTCTGGAAAAGCCACGTGGCAATTTTCTGCTAAAGCCACATGGTGGTTTTCCCTCACAGGGTTGTGAGGGTCCTAACTCTTGGGAAAGCACGTGGATTCTCTCTCATAGAGCTGTGAGTCCTGCTCTCTGGTGAAACCACATGGATCGCCCTTCATGGAGCTGCAGGTCCTGCTCTCTGGTGAAACCGCATGGATCTCTCCTAATCACTGCCACATCTCTGTTTTAAATACTGGCGCCAAACTTCCTCTGCAGCCCTATTTCTGACTCCTCCTACAATCGGTTACACCTGCCAGCATTCCCGTATATTTCCAAGGTTATTGGGATGCCATCATGAGTCTGGGCTGGTGTGTCCCATTTTCTGGAGCCAATCTTCTCCAAGCTCCCACACAGGTGCTTTAACTTAGGGTTCCTCCCCCAGTCACATCCTGGGGGAAGTCCTTTCCATCCCCCCTGGCTCAGAGCATGGCCACAGCTGTTTAACATATCTATGAAACCAGTTAAAGGTTATAGATATGTTAAATGACCATTCTGGAGGTTATCTGCAAAACCATTGCTATGCAAAAC
>PVKU01008648.1:0-36670 GCA_004027475.1 Anoura caudifer | reverse complement strand
GTTTTTGGGGCCCCCCTCTTGGCTGCACCCTGTTACAATTTCACAGATCAAATAAGGGTATTTGTTTATACTATCAAATTTCAAGGAGGAAGAGTAATTTCTTTGTCTTTATCCTCAACTCTTTTTTAAAACTACAATTGCTGCAAAAGGAACATTGTGGGGGAAAAGAGTATGGAATATTGGTTTTAGCTTAAGAAACACCATAAGCAAGCAAACCCTACCTCAAACTATTCCCCTAAATCCATATCAAATGAATTAAAGCTCTATATTTAAGAAATAAAGTAAAACAATAATTGTAATAAAAGTGGAAGGATATATTTAAGACTTTATATAGAGGTAAGGTACAGAAATCACTATTATATTCAAAATGCAAACACAAAAATGGAAAAGACAAATAATATAACAGAATTTAAACTTTTCATTTGACATAGCCATCATAAGCCTGGAGGAAAAGGCAAGTGTTAGAGAGGTTAATGAAATCAACAACATGTAAAACCAATATATTAAGACACTATATAAAAAGAACCTAAAATATATTAAGAAAAAAATTACAAACCAAAATATATGGGTACAGATTATGAACAATTAATTTATAGGATAGAAAACACAAATGGAAAATTAATGTATGGGGAGATACTCAACATCACTAGTATTTGAGGAGGTAGTGTTACCGAGCAACAGAAGGTCTGTTATTGTCCGCTGCCTTATGGAAAGATATCTTTCAAAGCCAGAGATTTGTGAAAAGGAAAGGAAATGTTTATTTAATGCTATACAGAGTTAAAGTAGCGGCTTAACATCTTCATTAAATTATTAAAGTCCTTTAGGATACTCACAGACACCCACAGTGCTTCCTATCTCCCTCTGCCCTAAGTCAGGGTACCATAATTGCAAGGAAGAGAAGCACACATCTGGGGTCCAGGCTCTTGACACCGTCAGCTGTGTCGTTGTCCAGGCAGGATCTCTAATTAATCCAAAGCCATGTGACACCTTCTCATGGCCCACTGGCAAGAGTTCTTTACCCCTTCTTCCAGGCAAAGTCTCTCTTGTTCCCAGGCCCCGCAGCCAAAGGGAGCACCCCAAAGCTGCGTGGTCCTTCTTCTACCAAAGCTGTGGGGAAGGGGTCCCCACTCTGGCAAAGCCTCGTGGCTCTCCCTCTTCACCAAAGCTGCAGGGGTCTGCACTCTGGTGAAACCACGTGGAATCTCTCCCTCTGGCAAAGCTTCAAGAGGGTCTCCACTCGGGCAAAACTCAGTGGCAGTTCTCTGCTAAAGCCACATGGTGATTTTCCCTCACAGGGTTTTGGGTCCTGCTCTCTGGTAAAAACGCTCGGATCTCTCCAATGGCTGCCACGCCTGGGTTTAAATCCCCACGCCAATCCTCTTCTGCAGCCCCATTTCCGACTCCTCCTACAATCGGTTACACCTGCCAGCATTCCCGTATATTTCCAAGGTTATTGGGATGCCATCATGAGTCTGGGCAGGCGTGTCCTCATTTTCTGGAGCCAATCTTCTCCAAGCTCCCACACAGGCAGGTGCTTTAACTTGGGGTTCCTCCCCCAGTCATGTCCTGGGGGAAGTCCTTTCCATCCCCCTAGCTCAGAGCAGGGCCACAGCTGTTTAACATATCTATGAGACCAGTTAAAGGTTATAGATATGTTAAATGACCGTTCCGGAGCTTATCTGCAAAACTGTTGCTACGCAAAACAACTCAATGACCCTGCTCCATTTGTCCCTTCCCCCAACTCACACCTGAGGGGAAAGGGGTGAGGACATCTTATGTCTTTCTAATATTTCCTGGACACCCTGAGTTCTGGGCCCCATTCCACCTCCCTTTTTGGGGCCCCCCTCTTGGCTGCACCCTGTTACAGTAGGATTAAGCAATAACATAGCTAAACAATATACAGTGACCATTCTTTCCAGTTTGCATTGAACAAGACATGGTTTATGTCCCTTGCTGTAGTGTCGTAACAATTTCCTCTCAAATGTCTCCTGATTTGGTTAACTGGGGGCATCATTCTATACATAGGTATTATATTCAAAGGCCTACAAACAACAGAGAGAAGTGGTACTGGCTGGAGAGACCAGGAATCCACATTCTAATGAAAGAAAACCCATACAGGCTAAACTGAATAATGCGGAGCAGAACTAGACCTTGAGCTTCCAGTTTTGTACTTGCAGTAATGGGAAATACCACGTCTGGACTGTTGATGGGAGTGAAATTTGGGACTGCCAACAGGAAGTGCAATCTGTTATTATCTGTCAGAATTTATAAAGATCTTCATGTTAAGTTAAGATCCAGTAATTACACAGTCCAACATAAAACCTAGAATAAAACACTTGTATAAGTGCATAAAACATGAAGGTTTATTGCAATATTTTTTAAGATAACAGAAATTTGAATGGTACAAAGATGTGCACTAGTAATGGAATGGTTAAATAAAGTGTGGTTTATCCACATTCTGGAAGGGAGTGCATTAGGTTAAAAGATGAGATATGTCTATTTGTACTAACATGTAACAATCTTCAAAACAGATGAGTGAAAAAAAGCAATGTGAAAAACAATATGTAAAGTGTATAACTAATTATTTAAAAAAAGTAAAATAATACTCTGTAGTCCTAAAGGTATTTAATTACATATGTAAAGTATAATTAAAATAAGGTTTATAAAAATACATACTATGCTAATAGTGTACTTTCTTCTGAATAGGGGACTTGAGGTTCATCAAAATGCTTCCATTTTTAAATCAAATATAATTGAAAGATCCCTGTGCAACTAAAAATTTTTGGAGGGGAAAAAAATTCTCTAAAATAATGAAATACAGTCAGGGCCTGTATCTATTTACATAACCAAGCTCTTTATAGCTTTAAATATTTTTTCATACTTATCTTGAAACAGTTAACATAATAGGAATTTCCACATATGACAAAAGCTGAAGTTTTCCAAAGTCTTTGTATAATTATATAATTGTACACAGAGAATGAGGATATGAAAATGAGGTGGGATCGCAGTTCCAAATCCTGTCTACGATCTATGATTTCCTTTGAGAGACCATGTCTTACTTTGCAGGAATCAGAACTCTGTGTGTGCATGTGTGTCTGAAAAGAAGACATAGACAAGGAGAGAGAACAATAGAGAAAAAAAAGACCTAATTAGATAGAAAAACATTGTGAAAATATAAGTTACAGTTTTAACACATAAATTGTCTTCTTGAACTGTGTGGATGGTAAACAAACCTAATACAAAGCTAAATTTGTCACCTTTCTTCCATAAAAGTGACAAAGACACAACAGACATAACACTGCTTATGTCTTACTCGGCTAAACAGCTCTTTATTGTTTAATATATAGCTGTTGCAATGACAACTCATACTACAAATACAGAAATTAAAAAAGGACTTTTGCATGTTAATTTTAGGATTATAATATGAAGTCAAATATTAAATGCTACTTTCAGGTACCTAATACTTTTAACAAATGAAGTCAATTTTCAAGCCCTTCTTGGTCTGTGAGGAGCAGGGGGAGCTTCAATCCCTGTGCTCCATGGTTTTCTCAGCGGGGTTCTGCCCTGGGCTTGAATTGAAGTCAGTTGCAAGTGTGAGGGGGAACAAAGTCAGGGATGACCTAGGTCTCCATCTTGGTCACTCTCTAAATGTCACTTGTGTTCTGTTTCACTTCATTCTTGCTCTTTCTTTAAGTAGAAACTTCCAATGAGATTATTATTTTGAGGTTGTGAAGTTTAGATGTTCTCTATAACTCAAAATAACTGGTCAGTTTGTTAAACTTTCTCTTATCTATCATATGCTTTGGAATGAGTTTGAAATATACCATGTTGGGGTGCAGCTGTGATGACTTTCTGTTTTTTTAGAGTAAGTATGGCACTTCTTTTGTTAATAACCATGTGACTTGATACAGGAACAGATACTTTGTCATGAAGCTTGAAAGGGTCAATTCTGGGGCATTGTGCCTTGGTTTTCACAATGGCAACACTGACATTGTGAGATTTCCTCCCAACATACAAATTACAACTTTACATTTGGCACCTATCCCCACATGGCAGGAATAAAAAATGTTCAGGGCAGTAATGGTTGCTGCAACTCCTCCTGAATTTGTAATAGTAGGAACCGAATGAAGCCTGCAGTTAGGTCAATGATGCTCAACAACTGCGGTGCCTTGTTATGGAGCACTGGTGACATCTTTATGCAGGTTTCATTTACACAGACATTAACAGAAATATACCAGACTTATAATCCCTTTAACAGACAACAAATGTTCTTTACCCCTGTGCTATAACAGAGTGGTTAAAATTCAAGATCATGTGCAATTTATAATCCTCATTAGAAAACTGCTCAGAGTAGATGAAGCTCCCTTTCCCAGCACCATAAGGGGAGGAAAAGACAATCTGAATCATGAAGACTTTATCCCAAAGAACCTGGAAGAAACAGTTTTAACTAGAAAGAACTGCAAAAACTGCAGTTGTTAAGCAAACTTGTATCCCACCCACCTTTCCCAGGAGGAGAAAGATTAGATCAGTTTTAGAAAATAAAGAGGTTGTATTATTCTATTTTTGTGTGTGTGTGCATCTCACTAAATGTTCTTTCATACTGCTAACAAATCACAGAAGTTACAAACACACCTTTTGATTACAGAGTAACTGAGTTTCCCACAAAATGGGAGAACAAAGTTTGTGGGTTTCCTATATATGTGTGCACAGTGTCAGATTCAAACGCATTGTTCTGGTCTCCAAAATTGTGGCGTACCAGGCCTCTTTAAGATTATAGAGCACTCAGTGTTAAACTGCATATGTCTGCACCCAAGACTTCTATTTGCCAGTTTCTGTGGATGTTCTCCCTATGCCAGTCAACCCAGACTCTAGTCACCCATTTACATATTTTTCAGTTGTCTTGAGGGAAATAAATTATATTGTTATTGATATTTTCCTTTTCTCTCCTACTTGCCTTCCTTCATCCTTTCCTTCTTCACTCCTTTTCTTCTTCCCTTTCTTTTCTCTCAGCTTCCTAATTGTTATCACTGTTTCTGTCTTTACTCTGAAGATGACAAAATATATGCCAGGGATTTTCAACGGGGGAAAATGCAGATTTGCATCTACAATGTGATATACATTTTCCTAAGCAAGTTTTAGTCAAGATAGAAGCACAAAAATATGAGAACATTTAATCTTTAAGAACATTCAGGAAAGCAAGAGCAGGTTATATAAAGTCAAGTTTTTTGCAAATGTTAAGACAGTCACATTACATTTGGCAATACTTATGAAAGTGAGTGAAGTTTCAAACCCTGTAGAACTGAATTATGTCTTCAAGTTATTTATTTGGAAGTAATTCAAATTAAGACTAATGTACATTTTCTATTAATGCTATTTTATTTATAGATTTCAATGAGTAGATCTTTGTACTGCAAAAATTATTCTCAGAGTAATATGAGAAAAATGATCATGTCTTATATTGGGCCTAAGACTTAAGAGTATTTTAAGTAACCCAGAAAGCCTTTTGGGACAATTGGAATGTAAACTTCTGTTCCTGGGTTTTTATAAAGGCTATTAGGCTGCATATGATAATAAACAGTTTCTCTTATGTTTGCTTAAAATTGATACAAAACAACTTTTTAGAGAAAGATAACAATAAAGCTAGTTTTTACTTACATTTCCAAGTTTCCTTTATTTGCTTAGCAGTAATACTCCAGTAATTTTAGTTTGAATGGACAACTAAACATACACTGGAAAATTAAAACGGTTTACAAAATTTACCTAAAAATTAAATTCAGTGATTAACTATGTATTAGAGTGATTAGTGTACATTTTAGAGGTCAGTACTAATTTGATGTGTGGTTGATTATATGGCAGAAATATGTGTGACTGTTGTTGGGACATTAACTTCAGACACATCTACTAGGAGTTAGCAGTTCTAGTTTCAGCAGTTCCAGGGGTAGCAGGACATTTACATAAACCACAGTAGCATCTCTTATTCTTTTATCCACCGCAGCATTCAAAGCAGTTTCTTAGACAGAGTTTATGCAGACGAGCTTTTAAAATTTACTGACTCCCAGGCTGCATTCCAGACCAAATAGAATTTCATGAGTAGTACCCATGCAGCGTTAACCTTTCAAAGCTTTCTGAAGCCTTTTATCAACTTAATTCAAATTTCACAATTATTGCATTGACTCTTACTTCAGTTATGATTGGAAAAATTATGATTAATAAACAGAAGTCCTCACCCAGAAAATTTTTCTGACCACCCTTCCATCGCCCGTATTGGCACGCAGCCTAAAAAATCAGTGAAATAGAATCTTTCGGAAACTACCGTGTAAAATTACACACTAGGTGTTCATTTTTATTCTAAAGTTCTGACACTACTTTTGGCCCCTCATATTTCATTTATGAGTTTCTTAAGATTATGTGAAATATCTGAGCCCAATATTTGTGATCAAGATTATTTTAGTCTGTGAAATGTAAAGTTTGAACCAAGAAAAATCCATTAAAGTGGTGAAAACATGTAATTTTTCCATAAACCTGCTCACATGTAATAAAAGAAAATCAACATCATGCAGTAGAATTGCATGCACATCGACTGTAGTACATTGGAAAGTCAAACTTTCTTAAGTTGATTACAGTCTATTAGCAGATTAATGCAAATTTTTTAGGGAAATTGAAACCATTTCTAGGCAAGGAGAGAATATTCTCATTCTCTCTAATTCTTAAGGGATAGCAAAGGGCAACTGATGATTGCATATTCCTTCATCCCTATGAGCTCATATGGATAATAATCATTAAAAGCTCCAGAATTTATATAGTATCCTTAAGCACACAAATGCATGCACACAAATACTTACATTGAGCTCAGAACTGCCTACGTAATTTTCAAGGCCAGTGCAAAATGAAATCTAATGAACAAAATAACCTAACGAACAAAACAAGACCATAATCATGGAAACATGGAACAGACTGAAAGTGACCAGAGGGAGAGGGGAGGAGGATAATGGTGGAAAGAAGGGGAAGGGACTAGACAAAGAACATGCATGAATGACCCATGGACAGGGACAACAGTGTGGGGATGGATTGTGGGAGCGGTGGCAGGGATGGGCAGAGGAGGGCTAAGGGGGGAAAATAGGGATAACTGTAATAGAATAACAATAAAAATGATTTAATAAAAAAGAAAATAGGGAGTCAGTTCAAAAAATATTAAGCATTTTATGATGGCCATTGCATGGGCATTAAATTAAGCACAGGAAGGACTAAAGCTGGTGGCTGAGTAGGCAGAAGCTGAGTCCACTGCTCCTGTCCTCAACCCAGATTTTCAGCTGATCTTCTGACAATCAACCAAAACAATCAGCGGAATCTTAGCTGATATGAAGTTTTGAAGACAAGGAGTACAGAAGATGCTTCATACCATCCAGTAAGGGGATTTTATAAGTGAAAGGAGAAATATCCCATGAGTAGCACCTGTCTCAGCTGAATGACCAGAGGGAACCTGCAGCTTTGGATCCTCTCCTCCCCACTCAGAACAAAAGGCCTTAGTCTTACACAAGGATCCCCAACCCCAATTGGGGAGACTTGGGTGGATCCACTGAGTCTGTGCAACCCAGGCTGCACACTCACAGTGAGCAGAGCTTCCATTGTTGAAGCACCAACCTTGAGAGCTCAGGATGGAGGCTCAGACTCCTAAAGGGACCAGGTTGTCACACCCAGGTTTGTCAGAGGCACCTACAGGCTGCAGCCAGCCTTTGAGAGACACTTCACTCCCTTGAAAGGTTTTATGTGCAGAGAACCAGACAGTGAATCAGCTCTGCAATGTGGGTACTGCATAAAGACTTTATAAAATGAACTGAAGTATGTTTGGGCAAGGACCCTGTATGCAGCTGCTCTGCCAGCAAAAAGACCATAGTAAAATCATAGCAATGGAGCCCCCTCTCCTTTGAACTGTGGGGCCATAAAAATACTCAGAGTAGTAGAGAAGGAAGGGGAGGCTACAGAGTCTCTGGTGGCAGAATACACTGAAAGTCCACCAGACCTTTGAAAACGAGAGATTGCAAATTCAGCGTGAAATATATCTACAGTTGGGGCTGGGGCGTCAGAGAGAAGAGTTCACTATATGGGCTCAGACTAAGAAAGAAACCATGCTGAAACAACAGGGTTTCTGAGGGCGGCAGATAACAGTGGCATAAAGGGTTATCTGACTGCAGGGGACGTGCAGGGAGGAGACCAAAGCAGAGAACTTGCTGACAGGTGTGGGAAAGAAAACTGATTTCCCCACTCTCAAGGGTGCCCCGCCCCCCAGTGTGAGCTACCCCTGTTGCTGTGGCTATGGAAAGGAACCTAGTGAATGGGAAAATTGTTTGTTTGTTTGTTTGTTTGTTTGTTTGTTTTGCCTGTTCTGAACTTTTCTCAGCTGCACCAAGCCACACTGGATCTTCAGGTCCTTTCCCTTGGAGACTAGGCAGAGAGATCAGAAGTTTGTTCAATGAGGCATCTTTTGAGCCCTGCCCAGATTGACTTGCAAGGAAAACAGGGGCTGCAGGCATAACAGAGAGTTCTGGACTGTGTCTCCTATAAAGGCTGTGGGCTGGGAGGTAGGATGGGTGAAAGGTGAGTGTCTGGGATAATTTGTAGTGAAACAAACCCGCTCAAAGCCTACAATCTCCTGGGAAGGGAAGGGAGTGCCAGCCCCTACTTGTAGGGTTGCAGGTACCACCTCTAATGGGGAAACCCTGCAGATCAGTCCTGTCAGGTCCAAGATTCCCCCGTTAGGTGCATTTCTGCAGGGGGAAGAAAGAGAAACTCCAAATGGGGACTTTCAAAGGGTGAGACTTTTGGATGATATCGCCTGGGAGCAGGACAAAGAGCTTAGCCCCCTACTGAGTTCTGGGAATGAGAAAGAGAGTTTAGCCCCCACCTATGATCTAGTCTTGTCCCAACCCCAACAGAAGGTTCTTTTGATCTATCCCCTGAAGTCCAGAGCTGCTGAGCAACTCCTGCAAAGAGGAAAGTTGAATGTACCCATCCTGAATCAGTAGTAAGCCCCACTGAGGAAGCAAGTGCTGGAGTCTCTGGAAAAGACTGAAGGAGTTGGCTTGGACTAGGGGCTACTCTCCCCTCACTGAGTGCCCTGCAGATGGCAGGACCAACAAAGTGCAAACCTGCTGGTCCTGTCTCAACAGACCTGGTATTAGCTTCCAGACCATCATCAAAAGGCTCTGGAGGAAAAACAGGCAACCACAGGGAAGGAAAAAGTGACTGAAAGAGGAGGCCGACCTCAAGGACCCTCAGCTCCTTTAAAGAGCTGCCACCAGATCCAAGCAGGAAACAGCTGACTGTTTTATACATATGTCCCTTCACATGTAAAGGCAGGTCTAGTGAGCACAGACACAAGCAGCGAATAGCCTGTACAGCCTGGTAGCTACAGAGAGATAGCCTAGGGCTGGTTTCATACATCATTTGAAAGCAACCTGTTTCTGAACGTCACCCAACTGGACCCAGAACCAACAAAACCAGTGGACGGCTTCAGTACATGTCAAAGTTCAAACCAACTAGCAGCTCAATCATTACACCCAGTGGGGGATTCAGGCTCCAGACCCTGTTGGAAACAATGACACATCAAGGAGCACAACAGCACAGCATCTGACACATGGAGATCAAGGGTTACTTACAGTCGCCCATCCAGAAGGGATAACACTACCCTCAAAAGAGCCACTGGCATTTAAGATGCAACTATAACAAGGGTGTCACAGAACCCACAAGAAACACTCCTGGAGCACAGAGATCAGGTGTTTAAAGGATTGGGCAACTAACCTCAGCAAGATACCTTTATCATAAAACAAGCAAAGTAGTTTTGGGAGACATAGCATACCTACCTAACATACAGAGATCAAAGGGGTGATAAGAAAAGTTTCCCAAGCAAAAGAACAATAGAAATCACCACAAAAATAATTTAAAAATACAGATGAAATAGAAGCAACACAAATACCAGATGCAGAGTTTAAAATAATGGTTATAAGGATGCTCAGGGACTTCAGGGGAAGAATGGATAATCTTCCATTCTTAAAGAACTTAAGCTAAGAGATAGTATGCATTAAAGATGATACAGAAACCATAAATAAGAATCAGTCAAAAATGAAGACTACAATATCTGAAATGAAGAATTAAGTTGAAGAAATCAATAGTAGATTAGATGAAGCAGAGAATCAAATCAGTGAATTAAAGGACAAGATGGCAGTATCCACCCAAAGAGAAAATGAAAAAGAAAAGAGAAACAAATAAAGAAAACTTAAGAGAAACAAGGAAAGCTTAAGGGACCTTTGATACAACATCAAGCATAACAATATCCACATCACAGGACTACCAGAAGAAAATGAGTGTGAGAGAGTAATAAAGAACATATTTGGAGAAATAATGGCAGAAAACTTTCCCAACCTAGTAAAGGAAAAGAACACACAAGTCCAGGAAGGACAAAGAGTGCCAATAAAGATGAACCCAGAGAGACATATACAAAGACACATCATGATTAAAATGGCAAAGCTTAAAGACAAATAGAGAAATTTAAACACAGCAAGAGAGAGAGACAGTTACATACAGGGGATCCCCCATTAGGATTTCAGCTAATTTCTCAACAGAAATAGCACAGGTCAAAAGATATTGGTAGGAAATATTCAGAGTAATGAAAGCTGAGAATATGCAGCCTAGATTGCTCTGCCCAGCAAGGCTATCATTTAAAATAGAAGGACTACTAAAAAGCTTCCCAGACAAAGTAAATTTAAAGGAGTTCATTATGACCAAATGTTAAACAACCTTCTGTAAGACAAAGAATACAGAGAAAAACATAGGTACAATATTTTTTTAAATGGCAATAAATAACTACCTATCATAACAACCTTAAATGTAAATGGATTACATGCTCTAATCAAAAGAAACAGAGTTGCTGAACGGATAAGAAAATACTACCTACATACATGGTCTTTACAAGAGACTGACCTCAAAGCAAAAGATTTCCACAGGCTGAAAGTAAAGAGATGGAGGAAAATAGTTCATGCAAAGGAAAACAACAACAACAAAAAATGGATGTAGCAATCCTTACATCTGACGAAATAGACTTCAAAATGATGGCCATAAAAAGAGACAGAGAGTTCATAGCAGCACAATTTACAATAGCCAAGTGCTAGAAGCAACCTAGGTGCCCATCAATAAATGAGTGGATCAAGAAACTATGGTACATTTACACAATGGAATTCTATGCAGCAGAAAGAAGGAACTCCTACCCTTCACAACAGCATGGATGGAACTGGAGAGCATTATGCTAAGCGAAATAAGCCAGGCAGTGAAAGACAAATACTGTATGATCTCACCTTTAACAGGAACCTAATCAACAAAACAAACAAGCAAGCAAAATATAACCAAAGGCACTGAAATTGAGAACAGACTGACAGTCACCAGAGGGGAGAGGGGAGGGAAGATCAGGGGAAAAGGGGAAGGGTTTACAGGAACAAGTATAAAGGACACATGGATAAAAACTAGGGGGTGAAAAAGGGAGGGAGGTGGGGAGGGCTGGGGCTGTGAGCTGGGATGGGAGTAAAAGGCAGAAAACTGTACAAGAACAACAATTAAAATAAAATAATTAAAAAAAAAGACACAGAGAGGGGCACTACATAATTCTAAAGGGTTTGATCCAACACAGGTATATAACTCTTATAGACATATATGCACCCAATACAGTAGCACCTAAATATATTCAATATTGATAAAAAGACTGAAAAACATTCAAATACTTGTAGGCTAAACAGCATATTATTAAATAGAAAATGGATAACTGATGACATCAAGGAGATCAAAAAATTCCTGGAAACAAATGAAAGTGAACATACAACAACTGAAAATCCATGGGACATAGTGAAAGCCGTCCTGAGAGGGAAGTTCACAGCACTGTAGGCCTAACTCAAGAAGCAAGAAAAATCTCAAATAAACAATCTAACACTACACCTAAAAGAACTAGAAAAACAACAACAAACAAAGCCCAGAACAAGTAGAAGGAGAGAAATAATCATGATCAGAGCAGAAAGCAATGACATAGAGACTAAAAAACAACACAGAAGGTCAATGAAACCAGGAGATGGTTCTTCAAAAAAGATAAAGAAGATTGATGAGCCTTTAACCTGACTTATCAAAGAAAGGAGGGAGAGGACCCAAAAATATAAAATTAGAAATGAAAGAGGCAAAATAACAACCAATATCACAGAAACACAAGGTATTATAAGAAATTACTATGAGCAGCTATATGCCAAGAAATTGGACAACCTTGGCAAAATGGAAAAATTTCTAGAAACATACAATCTCCCAAAACTGAATCAAGAAGAAGCAGAAAACCTGAATAGAGAGAAAACAACAAATGAAATCAAAGCAAAAAATAAACTCTGGCACACAAAGCTCTGAGACAGATGGCTTTACAGGCGAATTTTACCAATCATTCAAAGAACTATCACTGATCCTTCTCAAGTTATTCTAAAAAATTCAAGAGGAAGGAAGACTTCCAAGCTCTTTCTATGAGGTTATCATTATCCTAATTCAAAAGCAAGGTAAGACACATCAAAGAAATAAAAGTATAAGCTAATATCCCTGATGAACTTATATGCTAAAATCCTTTTTAAAAAATATTAGCAAACCAGATCCAGTAATACATCAAAAAGACCACATACTACGATCAAGTGGGATTTAACGTGGACAGGCAAGGTTGGTACAACATATAAAAATCAATAAATGTAATTAATCACGTAAACAAAATGAAAGACAAAAATCAAATGATCATATCAACAGATGCAAAAAAAGTATTTGATAAAACCCAGCACCCATTCATGATAAAAACCCTTAGCAGAGTGGGAATAGAGGGATTATAGTTCCACATAATGAAACTCACATAATCTACAGCTAACATCATTTTCAACGGGCATTGAAAGCATTCCCATTAAGCAAATTAAAAGTATTCCCCTTAAGATAGGGAACAAGAGAGAGGAGTCTGCTTTCACCACTCTTATTTAGCATACTACTGGAAGTCTCAGCCACAGTGATCAAAAAAGAAGAATAAATAAAAGGCATCCAAATTGGAAAGGAAAATTAATGTTGTCATTATTCACAGATGGATGGTATTGTACATTGAATATCCTAAAAACTCCACCAAAAATTACTAAACCTAATAAATTAATTTGGCAAAGTAGCAGGTTACAAAATTAATACCCAGAAATTGATGACATTTTTATACACCAATAATGAGCTATCAGTGAGAGAAGCCAAGAAAACAATTCCATTTACTATTGCAATAACAACAAATAATAAGGTATATATAGGAATAAATTTAGCCAAGGACATAAAAGACCTGTACTCCAAAAACTATAGGCCACTGAAGAAAGAAATCGAGGAAGATACAAATAAGTGGAATCATATACTGTGTTCATGGATTGGAAGAATTAATATCATTAAAATGGCTATTCTAATGAAAGCAATTTATGCATTCAATGCAATTCCTATTGAAATGCCAATGGCATTCACAGAACCAGTACAAATACTTCAAAATTTATATAGAACTGAAAAAGACCCCAGTTATCCTCAGCAATCTTATGAAAAAAGTCCAAAACTGGAGGTACCACAACTCCTGATATCAAACTATAGTATAAGGCCACTGTAATAATAACAGCCTAGTAATGGCACAAGAACTGATATATAGATCGATGGAAAAGAACAAAGAGCCAGGAAAAATCCCATGCCTGTATGAGCAATTGATATTTGACAAAGGTGGCAAGAGCATACAATGGAGCAAAGATAGTCTCTTCAATAAGTGGTGGGAAAACTGGTCTGGTACATGTAAAAAAAAAAAAAAATGAAACTAGACCTACAATTTACACCATACACAAAAATAAAGTCAAAATGGATAGGAGACTTAAATGTAACTCAGAAAGCTACAAAATTCCTAGAAAAAATTATGGGAGTAAATCTCAGATATTCAAGTAGAAATATTCTTGATGATGTTTTGTCTAAGGCACTGGAAACAAAACAGAAAATAAGCAAATGAAATTAAAAAGCTTCTGTACAGCTAATGAAATCATCAGCAAGATGAATAGGAAACCCAATGTATGGCAGAACATTTTCACCAATGATATATTTGATAAGAGTTTAAATTCCAAAATACACAAAGAACTAATACAACTCAACACCAGGAAGACTAACAACCTGAATAAGAAATTGGCAAAAGACCTGACTGGACACTTTTCCAAAGACGACATACTATGTGCCTGTAGACATATTAAAAAAATGCTCAACATCATTAATTATCAGAGAAATGCAAATTAAAACCTCAGTGAGATATCACCTTCTACCAGTCAGAATGGCTACCATCAATAAATCAACATGTTTTGGAGAGGGTGTGGAGAAAAGAGAACCCTAGTGCACTGTCGGTGGGAATGCAGACTAATGCAACCACTGTGGAGCACACTATGGAGAATCCTTAAAACATTAAAAATGGAACTCCCTGTTGAGCCACAGATTCCACTTTTGGAAGTATACCACAAGGATCCTAAAATATCATACAAAATATATAAAAATATATGCACCCCTACATTTATAGGAGTGATACTTACAATAGCCAAGATTTGGAAACAGCCTAAGTGCCCAAGAGTAGATAAGTGGATACAAAAGCTGTGATATATTTACATGATGGAATACTACGCAACAGTTAAAAAGAAGAAATTCTTACATTTTGCAACAGCATGGATAGATCTGGAGAAAATTATGCTAAGCAAATTAAGCCAGTGAGTGAAAGAAAAATACCACATGATCTCACTTGTATGTGGAGTCTAATGAATACAATAAACCAACAAACTAAATAGTAACAGAAGCTTAGATACACAAAACAGATTGACAGCAGCCAGAAAGGAGTGGGTGATGGGATGAAATATGGTGAAGAGATTAACCAAAGAATACTGATGTACAATCCATGGACAGGGACAACAATATGAGAATGGGGTGATGGTGGGGCTGGGTAGAGGTGGGGAGAAAAGTGGGAACTGTAATGGCATAAACACTAAAAATAAAACAAGAAATTTAAGCATAGGACCCATCTACACAGAGTCCCATGAAACTGCACAGATCATAGTCCCATTAAGAAGCCTTGACTGTGCATCTACTGTACAGAGGTCCAGGAGGGTAAACAAGGAAGTAGAAGGGTATCTGTTTCTTTCTTTCTTTTTAATTTATTGGGGTGACAATGGTTAATAAGATCACACAGGTTTCAAGTGTACCTCTCAATGATACATCATCTGTATATTGCATTGTGTGCCAACTACCTGAAGTGATATCATCTTTTGTCACATTTATTTGGCTCTCTTTATCCTTTACTATCCCTCACCCACTTCCCTCTGGTGACCACCATACCATTGCCTGTGTCTGTGAGTTTCAGTTTTATATCCTACATATGAGTGAAATCATGTGGTTCTTAGCATTTTATGACTTATTTAGTTAGCATGATTTTCTTAAGGGCCATCCATGTTGTCACAAATGACAGTGTTTCATCCTTTCTTATGACTGAATAGTAGTCCATAGTATATATGCATCACATCTTCTTTATCCAGTCATCTATTGAAGGGCACTTTGGTTGTCTTCATGTCTTGGCCACCATGAATAATGCTGCAGTGAACATAGGGATGCATATATCTTTGCAGATGAATGTTTTTGAGGTTTTGGGGGGTAGATACCCTAAAGAAGGATTGCTGGGTCATATGGTAATTTTTTTTGAGGAACTGCCGTACTGTTTTTCACAGAGGCTGTACCAGTCTACATTCCCACCAGCAGTGCAAAAGGGGGTTGCTTTTCTCCATAACTTCTCCAACACCTGTTATTACCTGTCTTGTTAATAATATCGTACAGTAAATGCAGCAGTAAAAAAGAAGATACTCTTACATTTTGCAACAGCATGGATGGAGCTGGAGAGAATTATGCTAAGTAAAAATTATCCTCACACTTAACAGGTATGCGATATTAACTCATTGTAGTTTTGATTTGCATTTCCTTAATGGCTAGTGAAGTTGACCATCTTTTCATATTTCTGTTGGTCATGTGTATGTCCTTCTTCAGAGAAATTTCTATTCAGGTCCTCTTTTTCTACTTCATGACAGATTTTCTATTACAGGAAAAATAGAAAAATATTGCCTTGATCTTTTTCTTGATCTTACACTTTCTAGGCAATAGATATTGGGGTACACCTTAATTATATGATTAAAGGCTCTGCAAAGCAGTGCTACATTAAGAACAGAAAGTCAACATGTGGGGGTTATCTGCTCCATACTGAGGTTGTGTGGGTCCCAGCCTATTGATGGCAATGCTCTGGGCTAAGAATGCCTCAGGCACTCACATGACCTGTGTTCCTCACAGGGAGGCTCAGTGGGGCCAATGCTGTGGCTGAGCCAGCCCTTGTGGTTCTCATTATAATCACAGGGTGCCCTTCAGCAAAAACCATCTGGGAACTTTGAGAAACAGGATTTATTGCTCACAGGTCCTGGATGGTACATGTCATGCCTGAGGGCCACACAATAAGATCCAGTGGGGATGGGGTGGGGTGCCGGGAGGAGGGGAGGAGGACCTGGGATTCTACCATTATTAGGATCCAAGAATGGGGTATCTGGGATTTCACAAGTCCAGTCATTACTGGCTAATTTGAAGCATGACAGCATAAATAAGGGCAGGTGAAAATAGAGACAGAGTCACTCAAGCAGTGAGCTATGTGGGTCACCAAGGATTTACTGAAAGGGAAACTTCATGGGCGCAGGTGGTCTAGTTCCTCTCTGATTGTAGTTGTGACATACAACTGGCAATGTGTTCATTCAAGATGGTGGTCTTAAGATGGATGCATCAGCAATCAAAATGCCTGACAATCTTAATGTCAGGCATTCAGACTGCATGAATATGACTATCAGGAAGCAAGGAACATTGGGGACCATCTGAGAAGATGACTTCTACAAACAGTAAGTATTTCTATTATATCTAATATCTAGAATATTTATTGAGCATGTTAGTGTTGGTGCTTTTAAGTGCATTAATTCATTTAATTCTCACACTAACCTATTAGATGAGTATTATAATTGCATTATTCCGATAACAAATAAAAATTTTAAAGGCACCTACAGCTAGTAAGCGGCAGAACATTATCAATTGGAATATCTAGTGTTTTATAATGGCGTGAATAAAACAAGAAAAAAATTCAAAAATCTTAAAAATATCAAAGGTAAGCAGGTCTTTGTATGACTAATTCTGATTTTAAGTGTGATTTTTTTGTCTTGCTGGTTAAAATAAAAAGAAAACATTACTTCAGCCAAAATAATTATACTATCCAAGAACTATTTTTATATAGTGTGGAATATTTTCATTGACAATATCTAAAGTATTATATTTATATATTTTATCTCTATAATTAAACTTCTATGTCTTTTCTGTGTCCCCTGAAGTGAGAAATATTCTCATATCTGTACTTAAATTTTTATTCTTCTGTTTTTTGTTATATATAACATATATAACACTATATGTTATATATAACATATATATAACATAACATTCTTCCATTTCCTTATGTACTTATCATTATTTTAATGATGCAGAAGAAAATGCAATAGTATTCTTCAAGGAGAATATTCTAACTCAGTTTTTCTCTGTGTAGAGAAAAAAAATAATTAGCAGATATTAGACATTACATAAACCTCTAAATTAAAAGTTTCAAGTTTTTTTCTTAAAATTCTATTTCCTTTGTATAACTAAAACAAGTCACTCTTGTCTCTTCACCAAAGGACTTTTAATACCAAATTATTTTGAAAATAATTCCTATAAAAATATCTTTCCGAGTTTACGCCATTAAGATCAGACCCAAAGGAATCCAGCCAGAGAGCCCATGAAAGATACAGGAATAAGGAGGAAATGAGGAAAAGTAGTATTACAACAACCTTTGTTCACTAATCACTATTCATACTGTTTTTCTAACCCTTTATTTCATGTCATTTTTGTTTCATTTTTCCTTTTCGGAACTAAAGAACCTCTCTTTCTGCATCTTGTTCACCCTATTTGAAACTATCAAATTTAACCTGCATCTTTTAATATAAACATTAGAAATGGTTCCATCATCTACAATGTTGTGTTAAAGTTAAATTTTAAGAAAACTGGAAGCATAGTCCAAAGAAAGCTGATCTAAATTATAAAGTAGAAAAAATATTTATCAAACTATATTGCAAATGCAGGGGTCAAGTATGAACATCACTGTACAGTGTTTAAATTTTTTTACATTATCTAAACCCTCCAAGATAATTAGCCATACTTATAAAAGTTTCTAAAGTCTAAATTTTTATTTAAAAGAGCACTTGGGGTAAATATCTTAAGTCTTTGAATGTATCAAATACAGACAAATATGAACAGTATAACTACAGAATCTAGACTATGATAGACTTCCTCTAATATAGTCCTGGTATCTATTTATCTAATTATTACTAAATAATTAATTTATTTACTTTCCAAAAACCTCTCAATGTCTTTTACCCTACTGTCTAGTACTGTAAAGGTAAACTATTAGCATTATTTCCATCAGACTATTCAGGATGGAGACTATTATAGTCTGATTGCCCTGTTTCACTCATAAACTTTAATAATAAGGCCAAAATAAAATCCCATGGTATTGTTGTGAGCCCCACAAAATTAAGAAACTTGGAACACACAACATTCTAGTTTCTATGAAAGGTTTCCTGATCCATTTTGAATTTATTCTTGTGTATTGTGTAAGAAGGTGGTCTAATTTCACTTTTCTACACATATCTGTCCAATTTCCCCAACACCATTTGTTGAATAAACTATCTTTAACTTGTTGTATGTGCTTGTTTCCTCTTTCAAATATTAATTGACTATAAGTGTATGGATTTATTTCTGGGCCCTCTGTTTTGTTCCACTGACCTATGTATCTGTTTTTATGCCAGTACCATGCAGTTTTAATTACTATATTATAGTATAGTTTCATATTCAGAAATGTGATTCCTCTGATTTTGTTCTTCTTTCTCAGTATTGCTGTTGCTATGCAGGGCTTTGTGGTTCCATATAAATTTTTGAAATATTTGTTATAGTTCTGTTAAATATGACATTGAAATCTTAATAGGAATTTCATGGAATCTATCGATTGCTTTGGATAGCATGGACATTTTGAATATTATACATGAAAATAAACAAATAAGACTGCATCAAAATAAAAAGTTTTTGCACAGCAAAGGAAAACATCAACAAAATAAAAAGACAACCCATGGAATGGGAGAACATATTTGCCAATATATCTGATAAGGGATTAATATCCAAAATTTATAAAGAACTTACAAAAATCAACACCAAAAAACCAAGCAATCTAATAAAAAATGGGCAAAGGACCTAAATAGACACTTCTCTAAAGAGGACAGTTAGACAACACAGATGGCCATTAGACATATGAAAAGATGCTCAACATCACTAGCCATCAGAAAGATGCAAATTAAAGTCACAATGAGATATCATCTCACACCTGTCAGAATGGCTATCATTAATAAATCATCAAACAACAAGTGCTGGTGAGCATGTAGAGAAAGGAGAACCCTTTTGGACTAGTGGTGGGAATGCAGACTGGTACAACCACTGTGGAAAGCAGTATAGAGATGCCTCAAAAAATTAAAAATGGATGTGCCTTTTGATTCAGTGATCCTACTTCTGGAAAAATATCTGAAGAATTTCAAAACACTAATTTGAAAGCACATAAGCACCACTATGTTCATTGCAGTGTTATTTGTAATCACCAAGGTAGGGAAGCAGCCCAAGTGCCCATCAGTAGATGAGTGGATAAAACAACTATGGGAATTTTACACAATGTAATACTACTCAGCCACAAAAAAGGAAATTTGGCCCTTTGCAACAGTGTGGAAAGACCTGGAAAACATTATGCTAAGAGAAATTGATGCAAACACCGGCCTGTAGTGTCCGCGTCATTATGGATGAAATGAGACATTCACATGGACTACTGAGTACAGTGGAGGAAAAGGGACAGCATAGCTTTTCTCTCAAGGGGAGCAAAAGCTGTGGCCCTTGCCATGACCGACCTTTATTGGATTTCTTAGCACATTACATGATGGTCCTCATTTACTATGCACAGGTTCACTTTAGGTGGTTACCTTTTACAGACAACAAAGGAGCCAATGCCACTAATCACATCACAGAAGAAGGATATTTGCAAATGAAAAAGGGAAAAGTGGTGGAACAAGTTACACTCCATGCTGGGGAGTTTTACAGTGGATTTTAGGAAGTTACTTTGCAGTAAATGTTTGCTGCAATTCAGGCTGAGGGAGTTTTTAGCAAAAGCAAGACTCAAAGTGGCCTAGGCACATTGCAGACCTGATTCCCCAAGGGAGAACCTATTCATGGGTGTGGGTCCTGTGCATCTCCAAGTGGGATCTGGACCCACGCCACACAGAACCATCTCCTACAAGAAATAAGCCAGTCAGAGGAAGACAAATATCATATGATTTCACTCATATGTGGAATCTAATGAACAAACCAAACTAACAAGCAAAATAGAGACAGATTCATAGAGAGCAGAATGACAGCAAGTGTGGGGGAGGTGGGCGGGTAGAGGGATGGAGCAAAAAAGAAAAAGGGCTCATGGACATGGACAACAGTGTGGTTGTTCATCTTCAACAATGGAGGGAGGGAGTAAATAAGGGAGTTAAATGATAATGGAAAAATATTTTTTTTTTTAAAAAGAAAGAGTTTCCTACCAGTTGATTTAGTTAAGGAATGATCTTGGCCTTCTTTGGAATTGTACCTAAGAGTAAAAAATAAAATATATTGTCTAGATTTGAAACATCTCATTAAACATTGTAGTGAAAGTATGAAATGAACTAACTTCTGGAAGACAATCTGTCATTATTATCAAGGACCTTAAAATTTGAAATCTGTATCTATTTTTAGAAATAGTATAAAAATATGACAAACACTATCTGTAAATAGTTTATTTTATGTTTCTACACATTAGATATCTTGTCATTAAAACTGTTTCATCAATTAATATTTAATTACTTGTTAAAAATGTTCATAAAAAGTATGAAAATAGAGTATATTTTAAATGTTTAAAAATAAGACTAGTGCACACCAATATATACATTATATATAATTTCTAGAAGCATACACACCAAAATATCAATTGTACCTAGTTCAAGCTAGCAAGATAAATAATTTTTCTATTTTTAAGATCATTTTTAAGTTTTATAAAATAAAACTTATTTCATCTCTTGTTGCTGTATCTTGTTATATGCTGATATGCTGACATTACCCTTATCACCTGAAGATCTGAATCCATCCTTGTCCAACTCACTCCTGACAGGTACCTAATGAGATTTTTGATCAACCTTAAGGAAACCAAACTCAACACTTGTTTTCAATCCGATATTTCAAATATTATATACTGAACATAGATAAATGTAAAATACTGTACAACGTGTTCAATTTGTGATAAAGGAAGAGAGAGAAGGAATGGGAGAAAAAAATAGCTCATCTCTGCTAGGCTATTTAAAGACTTCCACTGTAGCAGCAGCTTCAATCTTGCAACTCTTTGAAACTCTCTTAGGTCTTTCCTCTCTTCATCTATTTAGCCAAAGTAGTCACTCTCTTCCTCATCTCTGGATTCTGTCCAGGTTAATGCCATCTTTACCCTAAAAACATGAGAGCTACATTGCTTAGCAAGCCATTCTAAGTTGCCTTAGGTGTTGATTGGGTTAGGGTAGTGCGGAAAGATGAATTCATTTCTGGTTGTCTAAGAGGAAATTTTTAATATACTGCCTAAAGAGAAATGCACTTACAGATGATGGATAGCTTGTATAGTGTTAATCTAATAGGTTTCTGTACATGGTGGTTGAAATAGGCTTGTAGTTGATGCTTTGGGGACTTGATCATCATTTATATTTAATGAAGACGTACCTTTGCAGATAACATACTTGTGTCTTACAGTCTGAAGTTAAGAATTGTTCTTAATCTATTTACAGTATTTTTGACAACATATTGAGTTTTATGAGATAGAGTTATTGCAGTTAATATTAATTTGATGTTATTTTTGTAAATTTGCTTATTTGTAAGAGTTAGTGAGCCTCTCCCTTGTTTTCTCCTTCCTTCCTTCCTTCCTTCCTTCCTCCTTCCTTTCTTTTCTTTCTTTCTTTCTTGGACAGTAATATCCATTTTGAGCTTTATTACTTTTTGCTGTTCTATGACTAAGGGCAGGATTTGTTCCTAAGTTCTATTTGGGTCACCTGTTCTCATATTCTTTGACATCTGGAAGTTAATCAAGGAATTGAAAAGAAATGTCTTTATTTCATCTTAACATCCTTATCTACATAGACTCAGGATTTCAAATGACATGGTACCTCCAAGAAAGTTTAATGAAGGATATTATCAATATAAACTCAGTTCAGAATGCTTGGGTAGAGAACAATGATACAGAGTCCCATTGTTAGATATACAAATAGATCTGTAAGGTACAAAAGTTACATTATTTAGAAACTTTTTCTTGGGGTTGCCATTTTTGTTATAAGGTCATAGGATAAATGAGGTTCACTAGATATTTCTTTAATAAAAACTCATCACAAAATGGACTATACAGGAGCAATTTTTCCAAATTTGATTCTATATAAATAATGCCAAGGAATGCTTACAAATTTTGCTATTTGCACTTTTCCAAAATGAATGATGGATTGTTAGGGCAAATGATATTTGAAAAGCTATTGAATTAGTTTCAGGCACCTAAGGGACATTTGTCAATATAACAAGTGGTATATATCCATTAAATTTTTCAAGATGGGTTTACTCAGGATTTAGAAATAATTATATCCTTGTTTCCTTGGTACCCCCCTTTAGTGAATAGTAACAAAAGTTGCAAGGCCAGCCTTGAATTTACCCAATTATGTGGTAGATAGCTATATTTAAAATGGACCTGAAGCTGTGAAAATGAGAGCATTCATTAATAATTAATTTGCCTTTCTTACCCCAAACAGGCAAGATGTTAGAGATTAAGAATATTTGTATTGGCTTCCCAGGATGCCCATTTGCAGATTAGCTATGAAAAGTTGTAGCGAATGCCTTAAGTGGAATGGATGCAGCTGTTTCCATTTGAGCTCTGGGGTTACATGATTCCCTAATCTCAAACTGCCAACACGATGAGGATGGAATAATCAGTTCAGACATGTGCACATGTGCACATGTGTGCAGGGATGTAGAGACACTGTCCTTGTAGGGAAATTCATCTGAGGAGAAATAATTAAGATACATTAAACTAGATTCAACAGAAGCGTTGTTACTGGAGGAAAATGAGGTTAGAGATAAATTGGTTTTAAAAAATTCAGGGAACAGCCCTGACTGGAGGGCTGTTGTAGCTCAGTGGATTGAGTGTGGGATGTGAACCAAAGGGTTGCCGGTTCAATTCCCAATCAGGGCATATGCCTGGATTGTGGGCCAGGTCCCCAGTAGGGGGTGTGGGAGAGGCAACCACACATTGATGTTACTCTCCCTCCATTTTTCCCTTCCCCTCTCTCTCTAAAAAAAATAAAACCTTAAAAAAAAACATAAAATATAGGAGAGCTGAATTACATAATTCAACCTGAGACTCACCTGAGAGCAAGAAGCATCAACTGGGAAGTAACATGTTCCTTATAAAAATTATCTGCAGTGTACCCAGAGATAAATTGTATTAAATATTTGATATGTATCATCAATACTCTTTCTATTAATGTGTAGAATGTGTGATAATTCACAGATTTGGAACCACATATCTATACAAAATTTTGTATTTGCTGTGAGTAAATAAAGGCCATTTTCTCATGTGATATTCTCCTAATGTAATTTTAACTTGTGTACAGTATCTACAACACATCTTTATTGGGCATTTGTTTTTCCCATTTGCACTATTACAATGTGCTGAACATTTGTATACACAAACCCTTGTGTAGTATCTTGTTTTATTTATAATAACAGAAATTTAGGAACTATGAGTCAATACATATTTAAGGTCATTGATATATGAGCATTTCTCAATCCTGGCAGCACATTGGTATTGTTTGGGAAGCTTTTAAAAAATATTGGCACCTGAAGTCCATCATTAAACATTCTGATTTGATTGATTGGGGATGGAAACCAAGTTTCTCTTGCTTTTAAAACTTCCGGTGTAAAGTCAAAGCAGAAGCTGATATATAATATTACCACACTGACATGCTTAGACACAGTACTAGCTCATGGTCTTCCAGTTTTAGGAACAACGTCTACTCTTTCCAATGTTGTGTGTTGTCCTTATTTCAATCTTTGTCTAGTAGGCGACAAAGGTGTTTCAATGTCCCCTTTATTTGCATTTTTTTTATTTCTAATGAGACCAAACATCTTTCAAATATGTAACATCCTTTTGTAATTTTCCTTTTTAGAAATTGCCTCTTTATAGTACCTGCCAATTTTTTCAATTGCATTGCTCAAGTTTTTATTATTGCAAATAATCATCCATAAGAATGAGTTAATTACTCTGCCAAATGGAGCAAATGTCATTTATCTTTTAATTTTTTATAATTATTTTATATAAAAATGTAAGGTACTAACTGAATCTATCTCTGCATAGTTTTCCATTACTCTTATTCTAACTTAAAGTGAACATCAGCTGATATCACTACATTTCTTAAACTGAAATAAAACAATGCATCTGAATATTTCTTTTCCTAGTCACCTCAGGCTCCAGTTGCCACTGAATTAATTTAATTTATTGATCATCTTGCCATCTCACTTGGGTGATTGTTGTTCTGCACTACATTTTCCCAGATCTAGTACCCAGCCTCTTTAATTTGTTACAAAATATTCATACATGGCAAAGATTTGGGGGGAAATCCATGTGACAGTATTGAAAAGAGATGCCCTTCTTAAAATTTCCTCAGCTTTATCTGATGGACCGTTATCTCCCACACAAAGCCATGTTTTCACTTTCCTCCAGTCCTCGTATCCTCTTCTACAAACACCAAGTTAATAGTAACATAGAACAATATAAATATTCTTCTTATTGTCTTCGATCCAGCTAAGTCCTATAACTTTGTTTCAGTCAGAGTAGAATATCTACTGTTAACAAACACTCCCCAAAATCTCAGGGGCTAAATGTGACAGTTTTTGTAAGCCACCATCTAGTGCTCTGGTAGATGAAGAGAAGCATCTATGTTCAGGTATTCATGATCCCTGAATTCTTCCACTTGTGTTTCCAACATCTTCTTTGCTTCCAAACAGCAGAGGCCAAAAGAGAGAAGAGCTTAGGAAAGGCACAAATGCTCTTAACAGCATTGATCTTAAAATCATATATATCACTGACACACATATTCACTGACATGAAATCATAACAAAGGGCTCTGCAAATGTAGTCTATGTGTGCTGTGAAAAAAGGAGAGAGATAAACACTGGTGAACATATTAAAGCATTTTGCTAAATAAAAAGGGTTTCTTTTAGAAATAAATTCTCATCTCTGATGGTAAGAAATACAAACTAATTGTTTGTATGCCCATTGAAAGTCATTCCACATGTTGATGAGAAAAATACTCAACAATATTTAATAGTTATTTCATAATTTTATTATCTACATTTAAATATTGATACCCCTGGAATATACTTTGGTGTGCAGCTTCAACCAAACCTTATTCTAAAATTCCCACCAATTATCTAACACCATGTAGCGAATAATCTATTTTTAGCACTTGACAGGAGAGAGAGTTAGTTATTTTCTGGGGTATCAATTCCATTTATATTCATATTTCCTTGGAAAAACACCATTGTTATTACTGTAGTTTTATAATTTATTTTAATATGTACCATTAGAGTACCCCTTTATCATAATTACTTATGTTTCCCTCTCCTGCTTGTTTCTATATATACTTTATACAGATCCAATTTTGTGTCTGGAGTTATTTTTTCTGCCTGAAGAACTTCTTTTAATAATTTTTGAAGCATAGGTTGGCAGGTTATAAACTGTCTGCACTTTGATATGTTTGTCCTTTATTCTTACTCATTTTGTAATGCATTTGCTTCTGTTGCTGGGAGTGGGGGGGTTGTTGTTTTGTTATTTTAATTGAAATTTTGATTGGTATAATTGCAGATTCACATTCAGTTATATTGAGTTGGCCAAAAAGTACATCTAGTTTTTTTTTCTTTAAAATAAAAGACATATTCTTCATTTTCACCAATAACTGTATTTGATTTGGATATTTTGAGTATGTCAGCCATCTCCTGCTATTGGCTTTTAGAGGTTATAGACCAGAGGTGCTGCTAAATATCTTCCAATGCATAAGACAGCCCCACAGCAAAGAATTACTTGGCCAAAATGTCAATAGTATCAAGAAACTTTGCAAACCACTTTTGACACATTTGATCAGTTACAGCACCTTTTCCAAAATACTGCACACTTCTCTTTTTTTTTTCACTTCAGTTGCATTTTTACCTCTCTTGGAATAATAAAATATAATATGCCAAAAGTATTGCATATTTTCTTTCATCTTCAATATTAAAATGGCTACACAAAAATTCACCAATTTTTTAAATGCACACTGATATGACAGCTGTCACAATACAGTCTAACAAAACTGTTTCAAATGAAGTTAAAGACAACTAAGCACTACTAGAGCCATCATATGGGAAAACTAAGCAAACTTTCTGGCCAAGCTAATAATAAATAATATAGAGAACCATCATATACACTTTGCTCAGTTTCCCACAGTGATAACATTTGTAAACTATGGCATAATATCACAATCAGGTTATTAACGTGAATACAATATGCTGATCTTATGGGGATTTGCTCGGTTTTCTTATACTCATTTGTGTGTTTATATGGGTGTTTGTGAGTGTATGAGTGTTTTAAATTTTACATAGTTTTATCATTTGTGCAAATCTGTAGATTTCTTTTTTGAAAAGTATTTTTTTCTGGGTGTAATTTTCTTTATTTAAATATGTCACTCCATTTTCTTCTGGCTTCTCTGGTTTCTGATTAGAAGTCAGCTATTCCTCTTATACGAGTATTTTCCCTCTGTAGATACGGTGTCTTTTCCTCAGCCTGACTTCAAAGTTTTCTTGATGTTTGGTTTCAGCAGTTTGAACATAATATATCTACAAGTGTGTGTGTATGGATGTGTGTGTTCATAGAGAAGGATAAATTCCAGGCTGTGGACTTGTGAAAGGAATAAAAATTCATGACTAGATTTGTTACTCAGAGGAATGGAAGACATTAATGCTTCTCCCTGTGAGAAGACAGTCATTCTTAACCAAATAGCAAATGAAGGCTGTACTAGAGGAGGTTGTGTAGTTTTGCATCTGGGGGTTTATTTCACTTCACTCTGCATCATTTCATAATCATCACTATCACATAACTATTCTTTGAGAGATTTCCTTACACCTGATCAAGAGTACTTTCACCATAAGAGGTCCACCCTGGAAATATCACTATTTCCTTCTGATGTTGAGCAGACTAAGCAAACAGCTTACGAGTAACGAAATTTCTACATTCCTATTGACATTCCACAAAGAGACAGTACAATTGCAAATTGACAGTGCATTATGTCATGATTAATGTTTACCTTTACAAATTTATGCTTGTCATTTTCATCAAAAATCCTATGTTGCATTTTAAAGCAGCTAATAATGACTATGAACCATAGAAACATAAAAGCATTCTAGTGTAAATATCCCTAGGTCTATAGTCAAAGAAAAATAAAACTTAGTGGTATCCAATGCCAGTGACAATTTTGAGACTATCATAAAGAAGCCACAATGCCTGATCACCCACACTCCTAAAGAGCATGCAGGAGATACCATATCATACAACTCTCTTCTACAGGGAACACTGATCCAATCTCCATACATCTATTTCTATGAAAAAGGACCCCCATTTCCCAACATTCATTCACTCATTCAACAAATACGTATTGATGTGTTGATCAATACACAGGTATTTATGAGCTAAGTACTTAGCAAGATGACCCATAATAAGAATTGAGTTGCAAAACCAAGCTATCTGCTCTCACTGATTCTACATCTAGTAGGAATTTTTATGAAATTATAAATCAAACACATACTTTGGATCAATATCCAAAGTATATACATTTTAACAATTCTTTCTGTTTTCCTAGTCCAAGCAGTGACTCAAATCTACCTTCTCTAATTTCCAATTATTTCCCTCCTAGAAGATATCCATTACTTTCTCACCCTGGAAAAAGACATTTTAAACTGTGAGACACCCCCCCCATATTATTTTTCCTTGTCAGATAAAGCAACAGGAGAAAGCAATTACATATTTTGACAGAAGGCACACTTGTTTAATATCTAAATACTATGGGCAACTCTGAGCACAAATCGAGGATGAAGAAAAGAAAGTGCCAGATACTTCATATTTGTGATGTTCAAGAAACTGCAAGAAAAATAAAATTTAAGATATATTGAATATATCCAAACTCTGAGAAAGTCATGGTTAGATTAAATGGCAATTAACAATACTTGAAAATGTTATCTTATTCTGAAACTGAGAATATCTAAAATGTTTAATTCTCCCATACACTGAAAAATATGACACTAATGAGAGAAACTGTAGAAGACAAATAAATGGAAAGATAGTCCATATTTATGGGTTGCAAAATTAATATTGCTAAAATATTCATACTACCCAAAGTAATTGATAGATTCAATGCAATCCTTATCAAAATTCTGATGGCATTTTTTATAGAAATAGAAAAAACCCTAAAATTCATATGGAACTACAAAAGACCATGAATAGCTAAAGCAACCATGAGAAAGAACAAGGGTGGAAGCAACACATATCCTGATTTCAAACTATATTATGAAGCTATAGCAATTAAAACAGCACGGTGCTGAATAAAAACAGACAAAATGATGAATGGAACAGAAGTACCCAGCAATAAACCCATGCATACAAAGTCAACTAATATTTAACAAGGGAATCAAAACTACTCACTGGAGAAAGGATAGTTTCTTCAATAAATGGTGCTGGAAAAACTGGATACATGCAAAGAATGAAATTGGACCACTCTTTATACCACTCACAAAAAATTAACGCAAAATGTATTAAAAATTTAAATATAAGACATGAATCCATAGAACTCCTGGTAGAAACAAAGGAAAAAAGCTACTTGACACTTGTTTTGACAAAGATTTTATGGATGTGACAACCAAAGCACAAGCAATAAAAACAAAAATAAACAAGGGGGACTACATCAAACTAAAAATCTTCTGCACAGCAAAGGATCAACAAAATGAAAAGCAACTTATGAAATGCAAGAAAATACTTACAAAGCACATATATGATAGGGGATTAGTATCCAAGATATGTAAGGAACTCAACTAAATAGCAAAAAAACCCAAAACCTGATATAAAAATGGGCAGAGGATCTTAATAGACATTTTTCCAAAGAAGATATTTAAATAGTAGACAGATACATAAAAAGGTATCCAACATCACTTATCATTAGAGAGATGCAAATCAAAACCACAATGAGCTTTCACCTCACACTGTTAAAATGGCTGCCATAAGAAAACAGGATGTTACAAGTGCTGATGTGAATGTGGAGAAAAGGAACTTTTGTACACCCTTGGTGAGAATGTAAGTTGGCACAGCCACTATGGAAAACAGTATGAAGGTTCTTCAAAAAAATTAAAAATATGATCCAAGAATCCCACTTCTATACACATACACATACACACACACACAGATATGTATGTGTGTATATGCACACACATATATATGAAGGAAATTATATCACTATCTCAAAGAGATATTTGCACCCCTATGTCCATTGCAGCATTATTTACAATATCCAAAACATAGAAACAAACTAAATAGCCATCAATAATAAATGGACACAGATAGATGATACATAAAATCACTATATTCTGCACATTACAAAATTTTAATACCATTTTTAGTCATGGCTATTTATACAGAATTAAAATTTGAAAGACAAAACGTGAAATAGGTTGACAGTCCCACCAGCAGGCAATTTAGGACTCCGGTATGGACTCATTCTGAGCAGTCAACACAAGAAGGTCAATCACAGCAGTGATCTCCTTTCACCCCAGTGATAAGCTCAGAAGCTTAAACCAGTAAGGCATAGCCTATACACCACCAACTTACCCAAATTTTAGGGTAGCCATTTATCCAAATTGGAGGCCATGGTTTTCCAAGTAAATAGCCTCAGTAGCATGCAATTCAGTGAATATAAATGTAGAAAAATGATGGCAAATGATTTGCAAAGTCAGTGAATGCCTCATAGGAATAAACCCCCAGAAGAGAGTCCTTCACTTCTAACAGCTAAGCTGCCACCTGTTGGGGAGGG
Organism: Anoura caudifer; assembly: GCA_004027475.1. Taxonomy (NCBI): domain Eukaryota; kingdom Metazoa; phylum Chordata; class Mammalia; order Chiroptera; family Phyllostomidae; genus Anoura; species Anoura caudifer. The sequence continues at coordinate 6,248 of PVKU01008648.1, read as the reverse complement.
TTGCCAAACCCTCCTTTCTGTACTGAAGTGAGATTTCAAGCATTAATCATTCTTTTAAACATGGATTAAAGCATGATTAGAAATGCATACCATATGATGAATTTGAGAGTAGATGACTAGGCAATAGAAATAGAGTGAATCCGAGTTACAAAGTTGAGACTTAACTAAGGAACAAGGCTGCATTGGTCCACACTGTTAAAAAGACTGCCTCCCAAATTGGGAAGCAGTGCTAATGTATTAAGGGTTAAAGGAATATCTTTTCTATATGTCTTCCCCCAACCCAAACAGTCCTTTCTGCCCAGATTATCTCAACAACTACCTACTGTCCTTCTCTCCAGTCCTGTCCTGCTCTAATATATTCTCTACACTTCAGTGAACTTTCTGAAATGTAAATCAGATCACATATTTTCCCTGCTTTAAAATTCATGCTTGGCTTCCTGTACCAAGAGGATTGAGCCCACACTTTATCACTGTGTATTAGATTGAAACAAGTATATGGATGCAGGTGAGCTGTTTGGAGGTGATCCCAGGAAACAAAAATGGAAAAGTGAGACAGGGAAGGGAGAAAAGTTTATAACAAATGTGTTAACAAGCAAGGTGCGTCTGTGGGTACCTGGGGCTCAATCCCACTGCAAATCCTCTGTGTGTAGAACACATCTTATAATTGCGTTGGGCCTGGGGCCTTTTCACTCATTGACTACCACCCCATTTGTTGAGAGTGCTCTGTGGTATAGTAAGAACTCTTCCAATTTGCACTTCTTGAAAGGCAGCCATCTTTGATGGTGGAGGAAAATCTCAGGCACAGAAAAGAAAAACAGTTACTTCTGTAGTAGAAAGACGTCAACATTCCAGAAACATCCTTCAGCTGCAGAGCTCATAAAGGCTGAGGAGTGATGGTTGGAGTATTCATGAGTTTGCTTCACATAACACAGAAGATCCTCATGTTCTTGCATAGAACTCAGCAAACTTGTCTCTGTCTATTTGATCCTGTAATTCATCTACATTAAACTATCTGCTGTTTTCTTGAACGGACCTTGCTTTTTCAAAATTGCAAATCCCAATTTTACAGTCTGACTCATTTCTCTCTGTTCACACTGCAGATGATACATATTTTATTAGAATGTTTATCCAACATTATAAACCAACTGAAGTTTTCATACCAAGTTTAACACAGAGAGTAGCATAGAAGGAACACACAAATATTTGTTGAATGAATGATAAAGAATAGAACAATCACTTAGGTGGTATGAAGGTTGCTGACAGAACAAATGAACATGCTTAGTATGATGGCATCACATTGATTAATTTCAGGCTTCAAAGAGAAAAACAAAAACAAAAGTGATTTCCCAGTGTATTGAAACAGCAGCCATCTGTTGGGCAATACATGTAACAGATAGACAAACCAGATCCCTAAATATAGTGAAGAGAAAAAAGTTTTCAAGTTTGGGGTCCTCTGTGAGTCTAAAATTCTTAGAAGGACATGATCAGTTCATCCTTTTTATTCATTATCTAAGAGGTATTGCTAAATATCCAAACTGAATGCTTTCTCCCTGGTGGATATGGAGAGAGCTCCAGGGAGCCCCACTACCACTGCCACTTGGCAAAGTTATCACTCCTGCGTCCATAAACATACAATGAATCAGAAAAAAAATCCAGTTGGGAGAATCAAAAGCTCAGATTCGCTGAAATGTCACAGTGGCAGGATACTGTGTAAAGATTTGTAGGGCAGCTCATAAACCCATTGACCTTGGTTCTAAATCTAGGAAGCAGACCTATTTGCCTTTGTTTGAGCTCCATCTTATAATTGGCCTATCCCTTTAGGCTGGTGATAGGTCTCAGCAGGACAGTCATCTGGGCACCAACAGCTGTCACAGGACTCTTCTATTTCCCTCTGGCTGATTCAGGAGGTATGTTGTAAAGTTGTAGGAATAAAATATGTAGGTGCTTGTGCTTTGTGAGGGTGAAGACAGAAGATTTTAGAATTGATGGATTTTAGGTGAAACACATATTTAGCAGAAGTGAGAACAAGCTGTCGAAGCCAGGCTTTTTAGCCAATAAACTGGGATTTCTTTCCTTTTAATTTTCTATTTGAAAATAAAATATCCTTTTGCTGTCATAGGCACCAGTGTGTTCACAAGTGACTCGAGGTCAGGGTACTGAGCTATCCACTGGAGAAGTATATTCAAGGTTTCTTTGAGCAAACAGAAAACAGCACCTGGACTCTTTTTGCAATAGTACATGCAAAACAAGAGCTACCTAATGATTCTATGAAATACTCTGCTAAAAATAAATTCCCTATCAGGGTACTCACAGGCAAAACAGAGCTGATGAAAGTGACAAGAGGATCTATGGTTGACAATAAAGAGCAAGGCCAAGGCTTTCACACAAAATGAAATCTTTTGCGCAGACAGAATGGTAAAGAAAAGCACATGACCTGATGTGTGTGCTAAACAAGTGATAGAACACAACATACAAAATCAGCTCAAATGACTGCTTTTGCAGTATTGAATGTTTGGGAGTTATCGTTCAAAAGGCCAACATATAAAATTATTTTAACAATATTCCTCTTAATGTTTAAATGACTGTTAATCATCCTCATTTATAGAGTCTCATAAATGCTTATGACCAAAAGAGAACAGAATGTGTTAATGACTAAACTCTGACTCATCTCTTTCACCCTGCACATTTATTTAGTTTATTGTCAAAACTTATCACTTCTTTCCCAAAATATCTCCTATAATTATACCTTTCCTATCTAGTATCTATGTGATTTATAATACACACACATGATGTCAGTGGAGTCTTACAACAGCACTGAGACACCAACTTACAAATTACTGTATTTTGCAGTGTATAAAGCACATGTTTTTGCCCAAATTTTTGAGGGGGAAATAAGGATGCACATTATACATGGGTATAATGATTACATACCATGGGGATAATAATCCTGTATATAACACTTACAAAAATGTGGGTGTGCATCATACATGGTAAAATACGGTAATAAAACTACGCATCAGCAATATTAGAAAATTGGTTCAATGTCAAAGGGTAAAGAATATAATCTCAATTTCTCATCTGGAAGATTGAGAATTATCCTTGATGATTACATACCTCCTTTTCTTCCTTTGTCTGCCACTCTCTCAGTATTAGACTTGACCATTTCTCACCCGGGCAACTACAATTACCTCTTTATCTGACAGCAATAACCTCAGGGAACAAATCTTTCTTCTTCATTTAGCCCTCTCATCGTGTCACACTCTTCTTTGAAGCATGACAATAGCTCTCTTTGCTATTGTTATAATAGTTGGGATGTTCAACCTATTTTTTCTAACCTCCTATTAAAGACTGAATTGTATGAAGCTGGCTCCACCCACTCAGGCAAGGCCATGCCCTCTTAAGTTTATCATTGGTTTGTGTATACATACCCTATCCCCACCCTGAGGTTTCACAAAGTTCTCTGATGTGCAAACATATGCATTTTATTTTATTTCACCTAGTGGACTTCAGCTTCCTCTGCTTCTGTCTTCATTTAAACAACATTTCAAGCTCCTCTTAAAAAAAAATCAGTTTTCCCAGCTCTTTACTTGACCCGGCCCAGTCTTGAGTGAAAATGGAAATAGCACAGTGTGCTATCAGCTACAGACAGCAAAGTCCCATAGGGAAACAACAAAGCATATTTATCTGTACTTTATAGAACACAGAAAATTAACACTCGAAATGTGTTCGATAAAAGAAAACAAATATTTTTATTTTCTTATTTGTTAGGTTTACATGTCATGTTTTGGAATTAGTTTGCTCAAAATACAAATTGAAACAAATCTCAAGAGGCTTTAACACAAAGTTACCCTAAAAATCCCTGTCTGAAATTGAAGTCTCAAGATATTTTACATCAGTGGCATGATATTTATGATAAATTTGTGGAAATTTTATATAGGGAAGTATTTACCATGTTTACTTTTACTCTTTGGGGTTTGTGAAGAACAGTATGAAAGTGATATTATTTTTAACATGTTAATATATGTTCTTTCCATTTTGCTTTGTGGGCCTGTGCATCGCAAATACAAAGCATAATAAAGAACTTTCCAGACTAGAAGGAAAGCTACATGTGGGCAGTAATTTAGCATTGTTTTTGCCACCATTATATCCATGGAACCTTTTTGACTTGGAATAAGCCCACAATAAATATTTATTAAATTCAATTTTAATAGAAAATGCATTTTTTATTTCTAAGTAACAAACAGGACACAAGTTTTAACTGTAATTCCAACTCTGTGAATGACACATCCTCCAAGACATGGGCCTAATTTGAACATACCGATCCAGGCAAATAGGTTCAACCCTGCCTAAGAGTTTCTGCAACTCCTAAAAACAGAATAGAAGTGACTAATGATTAACTACTATATCCAAGTCACCATCAAAGATTCCACAGCTTTCTTAGCACACACTTTTGATTCATTTCTCATATCAAGTAAGTTTCAAAAGACAAAAATTTCCCTTAAAACTGTTCTTTATGGCCATGCTTTCATTTCCAACTCCAAAGCCATTTGCCTGATGCAAGTCTGCTATCTTCTTACATAGGAGTCACTGCAGCAGACTCCTTAAAGACTTCCTGGCTCTCAGGTTTTCCAGTTCTGATTCATTATTCCCAGTACTGTCAAACACATCTTTCTTTAAAAAGTATATTCTATCAATACACTTCCAAAAACTATTGTATTTTGTGATTTTACTGTTCATCAACACAAACTCTATCTAAATTTCTGTGCTTCCTGTGACCCAGCAAAAGAAATCTAGGTATCCTCTCCTAGACTTCTTTCTTTCTATTACCAACTCTCCTCCAAGTTAAGCTCTAACATATCACTAAATCCTATCCATTCTATTCTCAAATTCAAGATACTACCATCTCTCAGACTACAGTGTGCCTGCATCGTTTCCTGGTTTTTACTTACAGGACAGAAAAGTGATTAAGAACAGAGACCACTTCAATTCAAAGCCTAGTCTTGCCATCTACAAAATATGTAAACGTGGTTAAAGTAATTGACCTCTTAGTGGCTTAATACATTCACCTCTAAAATGATGGGATAATAGAGGAACCCAAGATGGTGGAGGCGTAAGTGCAAGCTACATTAACCTCCTCCTAGGACCAAACTGGAATTACAACTATATTAAAGAAAAATCATTCTGAATAACCAACTGAACACTGGGGGAGAGAAATCTTATAACCAAGGGCATACAGAAGAAACCATATCACCACATTGAGACAGGTAAGGAATGCAGGGGAGCAGGACAGCTGGCTGGTCTCCCACGGGTGGCAGCTGAAGTTCCAGAAGGATATTTTAGCAGCTGGAGGGGGAGTTCCCCTGAGAACTGCAGTCTGTACTCCAAGCTGCTCCCCCCGCCCCAGCCTACAGCACCAGAACTAGGAAAGGAACCAAAATAACATCCAGCTGTGAACAGCAGCAAGGTTTCTGTCTCCCAGGAGAGATTGCTGGAGATGCAGAGAGCCTCTTAAAAGGCCAACACACAAAATTCCACTTGCAGCAACTTACCCCAGGCTCTGGCAGAGAGAGGGCAGAGTCAACTAGAGATGCATTAGGACAGTCTGGGGTTGCTGGCTCTTGAGAGACATCTGAGGCATCAACCATTAGGATCCCTGTGCTGAGTCATTCCCCATACTTCAGGAGCCATCAATCTCAGTCAGAGCACTCCCCTCCAAGTGGCATCAGCCTGAGAGGAAGCAATAGCCCCATCCACTAGACTCCCTCTTGCCCAACTTGTGGAGCTTAAGCCAAGCTACAGAGGAGTACAGCTGGGGATATTTTCAGTGTTTAAGCTTAACAGAAAGCCTGCAGGCAAAGGTGGATCTCTGGAAGCTCTGACGCTTTAGCTGACACTCTCCTGGGTCCAGTCCTGGTAAGAGATGGCCTTGGTACAACCTCATTCTTTCTGTACATATCCAGGTCCAACAGATAGAGCCACAGCTGTGGATCTCTGATAGTTCCAAACAGGTTGCCCTGGGACAGTCACAGGCAAGGCAGTACAACCAAGGATACTTTACCCAGCAAGGCTACCATTTAAAACTGGAGAAACAGCGAGCTTCCCAGACAAAAAAAAAAAAAAAAAAAAAAAAAAAAAAAAAAAAAAAAAAAAAAAAAAAAAAAAAAAAAAAAAAAAAAAAAAAAAAAAAAAAAAAAAAAAAAAAAAAAAAAAAAAAAAAAAAAAAAAAAAAAAAAAAAAAAAAAAAAAAA
>PVKU01008647.1:60390-71315 GCA_004027475.1 Anoura caudifer | reverse complement strand
CATTTCACCTAGGTTTTCAAATTTCTTGGCATACAGTTCTTCATAGTAATTTCTTACAATCCTTTGTATTTCTGTGGTGTCAGTTGTAATCTCTCCTCTTTCATTTCTGATTGTGTTTATTTGGGTCCTCTCTCTTTTTTTCTTGATGAGCCTGCTTAAAGGCTTGTCAATTTTGTTTATCTTTTCAGAGAACCAGCTCCTGGATTCGTTGATTCTTAGAATTGTGCTTTTAGTCTCTATGTCATTTAATTCTGCTCTGATTTTGGTTATTTCCTTCCTCCTACTTGCTCTGGGCTGTCTTTGTTGTTGTTCCTCAGGTTTTTGTAGGTGTAGGGTTAAGTTGTTTGTTTGAAATGTTTCTATCTTTTTTAGGTAGGCCTGTATCGCTATGAACTTTCCTCTGCGGACTGCCTTTGCTGTGTCCCATAAGTTTTGGGTTGTTGTGAGTTCATTTTCATTTGTTTCCAGAAACTTTTTGATTTCTTCCCTAATTTCATTCTTGACCCATTCATTGTTTAATAACATACTATTCAAGCTCCATGATTTTGAGTGTTTTGGGTTTTTCCCCTTGGGGTTGGTTTCTAGTTTCAGTCCCTTGTGGTCAGAGAAAATGCTTGGTATGATTTCAGTTTTCTTGAATTTGTTGAGGCTTGTTTTGTGTCCTATCATGTGGTCTACCTTTGAAATGTTCCATATGCATTAGAAAAGAATGTGTATTTTACTTTCTTTGGGATGAAGGGCTCTCTATATATCAGTTAAGTCCATTTCATCCAGAATGTTGTTCAATGCCACAATATCTTTGTTGATTTTTTGTTTGGAAAATCTGTCCATTTTTGACAATGGGGTGTTAAAATCCCCTACTATAATTGTGTTGCTGTCAATATCTTTCTTGAAGTACTCTAAGATTTTCTTTATGTATTTAGGTGCTCCTATGTTGGGTGTATATATATTTACAATGTTTATGTCTTCTTGGTGGATTCTTCCTTTAAGTATTATGAAGTGACCTTCTGAGTCTCTCTTTATGGCTCGTCTTTTGAAGTCTATTTTGTCTGATATGAGTATTGCTACCCTGGCTTTTTTTTCCTGTCCATTTGCTTGGAAAATTTGTTTCCAGCCTTTCACTTTGAGTCTGTGTAGGTCTTTTGTCCTGAGGTGGGTCTCTTGTGAGCACTATATGTGTGGGTCATGCTTTCTTATCCATTTAGCTATTCTATGCCTTTTGATTGGAGCATTTAATCCATTTACATTTAAGGTTATTATTGATAAGTCCTGATTCATTGCCATTTTTGTACCTATGTTCCCCTCTCTCTCTCCCCCTTTTCCTTCCTTTCCTTAAAGCAGTCCCTTGAGCATCTCTTGCAGAACTGGTTTGGTAGAGGTGTATTCTTTTAGACTTCTTTTGTCTGGAAAGCTCTTCATTTGGCTGTCTATCTTGATTGAAAGCCTTGCTGGGCAAAGTAGTCTTGGTTGCAGGCTTTTGGTTCTCATTACTTGGAATATTTCTTGCCATTCTCTTCTAGCTTGGAGCTTTTCCATTGAGAAGTCAGCTGCTAGCCTTATCGGGGCTCCCTTGTATGTTACCTCCTTTTGCTCCCTTGCTGCCTTTAAGATTCTCTCTTTGTCTTGGAATTTTGCCATTTTAATTATGATGTGTCTTGCAGTGGGCTTCCTTGGGTTCCTCTTGCTTGGACTCTCTGTTTCCTGGATTTGTGTGACTTTTTCTCTCATCAAATTAGGGAAGTTTTCCATCATTACTTTTTCAAATAGGTTTTCTATCCCTTGCTCTTCTTCTTCTCCTTCTGGTATCCCTATTATATGGATATTATTACATTTCATATTGTCCTGCATTTCTCTTAATCCCTCTTTATTCTTTTTGAGCCTCTTTTCCTTTTCTTGCTCTTTCTGGGTGTTTTTTTCTACTTGGTCCTCCAACTCACTGATCCGATCTTCTGCTTCATCAGTTCTGCTTTTCATTCCTTCTACTGTGTTCTTCAATTCAGAAATTGTACTCTTCATTTCCTCTTGGCCCTTGTTGATGGTTTCTATTTCCTTTTTCATGTTGATATAGTTTGAAGTGAGTTCATCGTAGCTTCCCTGTAGTTTCTGGTAGCTCATTGAGAGCTCATGGAGCTTCCTGACAACCATTGTTTTGAACTCAAAATCTGACAGTTGAGTTGCCTCTGTTTCATTTAGCATTCTTTCTGGGGCTTCCTCCTTTCCTTTCATTTGGGGATTATTTCTTTGTCTTCCAATTGTTTTTGAGGCTCTTCTTATTATCCGTAGCTTCTTAAAGTGGTCTGTTCTGGCTTCCTGGGTTTATGGTGTGAACTTCTGTGGTAGAATACCCGTGAGATTCAGTGGTGCTGTCTCCTTCAGGTATCCTGGTGTTCTCAGTTTCCACTGTCTTATCTGTTGAAATGCCCCCTCCTTAGTACCAACTCTGTTTTTTTCACAGTTCCAGGATTTTTTTTTTTGTTGTTGTTGTTTTGTTTTGTTTTTGTCTCACTTGTGGGTATTTAAAAAGAGAAAAGAGGAAAAAATGGAAAGAGAAGAAACAAGAGAGGAAAGAAAAAGAAAAGAAAAAAAGAGGAAGGAAGGAGAGATAAAATTGGAAAGAAAGGAAGAAGGAATAAGACAAGAAGATACAAGAAGCAAAGGGCATTGAGGGGTAAAAAAAAAGATAAAAATAATAGAAAAAAATTAAAATTTAAAAAGAGGGAAAAAAAAGCAACAAGAAAGAAGAAAAAAAATAAAACAAAAACCAACAACTATTGCTGTTTGCAATCTTGCCGAGCTGGTGTTTCTGGTCTTGCTGGCTGCAATGGCCCAGGGGTGAGAGTATCGCTTTTCTCCCTGTTCAGCACTCAGGTATCTTTGCGCTACTGTCCTCAGAGCTAGCCCTGGGCCTCTCCACCCAGGGCCTCAGGTGTACGTTCTGAGGAAGCGTGTGCCTACCCCAGTTGCACGCAGGTGCCTATGATCTCGCAGCCACCTGTGGTCACACACAGGCACCAATCCTCGCGCAATCATCCCTGATGGCGGGCTCGGACAGTTGCATGAGCTCAGGCTTGCAGCCGACCCGTGGGTGCCGGGAGCCAATGGTCCCTCAAGCTCAGGTGTATGGCTGTCCCAATGGCGCCAGCCGCCAACAATCAGGAGAGCTCCGGTGTACAGTCCTCCCCGGGATATGCGTGGGTGTTCACGTGCCCAGCTTGTCTGTCACTGAGACCCCAACTCCTCTCTGTGAGATTTCAAGCAACTGGGTTTATCCCAGTGCAGCTAAAACTTTGTTTGGCTGGGGAGTGAGTGGTTAACCCAGCTCCCTCCCTAATCTTGTGGCGAGCCTGGAGAGCGCCAGTTGGGGCCTCAGTCCCAGCCCTGGTGTCCACGCTGCCCCTTGGGCCCTTATTGTCGTGAAGCACTCTCCTTACCGTCCAGTTTTTCAGTGTCCGCTACAATTTTTGGTTTCTTATTTTCATATATGCTGTGGTACTCTTGGCTGTTTGTTCTATTCCTCTGTAGATCGGCTAGGTTTTTCTCCCATGTGTAGGGGGAAGTGGAATCTGCTCCCTCTTACCATGCCACCCAAGATGGTTCTTTAGGACACTAGTCTGCCACCTTCTCAGCTTGCTGGCTTTCTGAGTAAAGTTGCTTTCCTTGCCCCAAGTCCTTGTCACTCGGCTCACTGGCTGTTGTACAGTGAGCAGTTCAAGCTCTGACTCAATCACAAAAAGACAACTGGGTATTACACAGTGTTCTGAGCAAGTCACTTTATCTGAGCTTCAGTTTCCTCATCTGTGGGAATTATAAATAAAACCATAACCTTGTCTACCAAACATGGACAGTGGTACTGAGAGTAAATAAAGTAACAGCTGTGATAGCAGCAATAATTCATAGAGTGCTTACAGTGAACCAGGCACCGTTCTCTGCAAAAATTACTATAAGGCATTCTGTAAATGTTAGCTGCAGTAAAAAATTTTATTATTGTTGTTGCTTACTGAAATTTCTTAGGGCTTCACTAAATTTTAGAGAATATGAGCAGGTTTCTCTTACCTCATTGTTTTATTTAAAAAGTTTAAAATCCCATACTGTTTGAGTATCAAGTATCTTATCTCCCAAATGCTGCTCTGAGCCCCTAAGGATCTGCCTCTTTTCTATTCCCTCTTCCTGGGAAAAGAGAAACTGGATCAGAAGGAAGAGGATGGGAAGCTAATATACATTAATTGAGTCACTAAATATTTATGGCCAGAAATTATGCCAGATGCTGGTGTAAAAAGATTATAAACAGGAATAATGCTCACAATTATCACTGTGCTTTGCCCTCCTTTGTATTGCAAGGCCAATGGGTGGGAAGTGTGCAGGGACATGGAGGCTAGTGGGGAATGCCCATTCCTGCAGCCTCCACTGGTTGCTGCTGATGTGATGCCCTGAAAAGCCAGGCAGTGCTGGTTGCATTTCAGTTGCTTCCCTCCATGGAGCATCCCATACCAGGTGCAAACAGGGACCCAGAAGGCTTATCTGGGCTTTAAGGTCCCATTCTCTCCATCACTGCATTGTCATGAAAACCACCTCTCTCCACTATACCTTAAGGAGGAACTGGAGTAGGGAATGGGCTCTGAAAAGTTGAGACATCCAGACAAAAACTCATTTACCTAAAGGGTCTATATCAGTTGTTGAGTGGGACAAAGTTGTCAGATTGGACTAAAACTTGGTCTTCCTCCGTTATCCAGCTGGGAGAAGAGGGGCTTAAATGACGATTGAGTTAGCTATAGAAAAATAAGCCACACTCTCTTTGCAAATATGAGTGTAGTATAAGTTTTATATCTTGTTGTTAGACTATGGTTATCAAGTTCCTACTATGCACTGGATCCTGTACATAAATATGTTATTATCACAATAACTCTGTTAGGAGATACTAACACAGAGAGGCTAAGCAGCTTTCCTAAGATTATACAGATAGCAAGAGTCTGGCCCCTTATAGGAGCTTACAGACTAATGCAGCACAGAACACAGACAGAGGAGATATTCATGTGCTGAGTGCAACAGTAGGATGTGTGCGGGGAGTTAGGGACCCTAAAAAGGCAGCCCAGGGAAAGCTTCCTGCAGGGGCTATTATACATGCTTTTTAAAAAACACACTTTTAATATACAACAAATTGCACAGATATTAAATATTCAGATTGATAAGTTTTGACCATTGCATACATTTGTGTAGTCACTAGTTAAAAGAACGATCTAGAGTATTTGCAATGCTCCAGAAAGTTCCCTCGTGCCCCTTTCCAGTCAACCCCTCCCTTTCCCTAGTCTCTGACGTCTATCACCACAGATTGGTTTTGTGTGTTCTTGGATGTCATAAACACAGAATCATCTCTCTTTACATTGGCTTTGTTGTGGCTTCTTTTGCTGCCTCAGACTTAAAGGATGAACAGAACTTCAGCAGGACAAAGGGGCAGTGATGCAGAAGCAGAGAGGTAATGATAGGGAACTCAGGAGTTGGAAAAATTTAGTTTAAGGTAAAAAGTTATAAGCCTAGAAAGTAATATATATGTTAAAGCTTTTGTTTCAGAAACTACAGATAAGGCCCATCCTGGCTCCTGGGAAAACAGCCAACCTCCTGGGACACTGATAGAGATTGCGCCTGGGGACAAGTGGAGGCATCCTGGCCTTCGTGTTCCAGGGAGAGACAGGGGACCAGCCTCCCCTGGGAACAGCTAACTGTCCAGGACAAGAATGTTGCAGCTTCTTTCCCCAAATCCTCCCTGAATTTCAAAATCCTCACCGCACCTTGTTTATTCCCTGGTATAAAAACCTTGGCCTGGAAAGAAAAGACAAGATGGTCTGTTAGGGTATGAATCTGCCATCTTCTCAGATCACCGGCCATCTGAATAAAGCACCATAAAGATTCAATCACCGTCATTGCTTATAGGGTTTGGTAGTGACAGGCAGCCTGAACACTGGTGTCTTTTCCGGTTTCAGTGAGATGCAGCCTGGTGAGGCAGCTGGAGTCCAGGGTGTTGGGCAGGAAGTGCTGGGCAGGGTGGAAGACAAAGGGAGAGGGTAGGTCATGAAGCACCTAGGACCCCATTGTCCAGGGTTTTGATCTCAAGGGCTTGGACCTGATTTCATAGGCAAAGGGGAACTAATGAAGCCTTAAGTGTTTACTGAACACCTACAACATACCAGGTTTACATGCTATTTTGCACATGTTATATTTCAAACTCAATAATCTTAGAAAACATATTAATAATCCCTATTTTCCAGATGAGAGTTGAATCTGAGAGAGGTTAAGTAAAATTTCCTAAGTGACAGGCCAAGTTTAAACTCAGCCTAGCTCCAAGTACCTTGCCTTTCTACCCATAGAAAGCCACTTAGAAAGCAAAGGGAGGAAAATCAGTTTAAACTCTGCAGAGCTCCTGAGAAAGGTAATGAGAGGCTGGAACAGATGAAACACTACCCTGCATGTGGCAGTGGGCACTGGAAGGGGGTGAACCCCCAGGGAAGACAGAAGGCTGGAGTCCTGGCAAGTCTGGGGTGAGTGGGATCCAGATATTTCCTAGCGATCCTGCTTCTCTTCTTTGAGGTGTTGTTAATTATTCAACACCTAAACTTCCTCAACTAAACTTCCTCACCCAGACAGAACAAATTTTAAGAGCTGCAGCTTTCTCTTGTTTTTCTGAAAACCTGAACCTGGGTATGCTACCCTTATGCTGGGTTTAAACAGCTCTCTACTGACCAAGTATGCACTGCAGTCTTGTAGTGCACTCTGTAAACTTGCAGAGAAGAAAACAGACAGACAATCCCAGGATTACTAAAAATTCTTTCAAACCCACATATACAAAATTTTAAAAACCAATTTATCTTTTTATCCCCTGTGTCTGACTTCTTCACATTATTGCTTCTAAAAGAACCTAAGGCCACACTGAGAGTCAGTTCCAGAAAATGTGCTCAGATTTATACCCTCCACACATCCCCAATTTATACTCTGCTACAAAGTGTGATAAAAAATGATAGTGAAAAAAAGGAGAATTAAAAATATTAATTCACCTATTCATGCAAGTCAGTGACACTCAGTAGAATAAACATTATAAAGCGCAAGAGCTTTAGACAAAAAGCTCATGTCTGGCAACATGGTATGGAAAAAGAGAAGAAAGTTTGGGACATGCAAAAGCCCATTAACCTTCCTTAACCTATTTATTACCCCAGGAAAGCTATTACTATCCCATATCCCTCAGACATACTTTGGGAAAGGTTGTAATTGTTTTCCTTTCTCCTTTGTCTTTCTGTTACAGAATGGACCCAAGGAGGTGTATGATATACTATTACCAAAAGGACCCCCCACTAGGTTCTCTATGCCCGCTGCCAGAAGAAAGATGTCTCTCAATGCCAGAGATTTGTGAAAAGGAAAGGAAATATTTATTTAAAGCTATACAGACTTAGAGTAGTGACTTAATGCCTTCATTAAGATAGTAAAGTCCTTTAGGATACCCACAGATGCACACAGTCCTTCCTTCTCCCTCTGCCCTAGTCTGGGGTACCATATCTCAGGAAAAGAAGTCAAAGTTCATGATTCAGGCTCCCAGCACCATCAGCCGTGTCACCACCAGGATCTCCAGTTAATCCAAAGCCGTGTGGCACCTTCTCATTGCCCACCAGCAAGAGTCCTTTCATCCCTTTTCTTCCAGGCAAAATCTCTCCTGCTTCCTAAACCACATGGCAAAAAGGAGCACCCCAAGGCCATGTGGTCCTCATTCTCGCCAAAGCTGCAGGGTCCCCACTCTGCCAAAGCCACGTGGTTCTCCCCTCGCATGGCTGCCACACCTGGGTTTAAATCCCTGCACCAATCTTCCTCTGCAGCCCCATTTCCAACTCCTCCTACAATTGGCTACACTTGCCAGCACTCCTGTATCCTTCCAGCTTTACTGGGCTGCCATAGTGAGTCTGGGCAGGTGTGGCCCCATGATGTGGAGCCAATCATCTCCAAGCTCTCATATAGGCACCACAAACAGGGGGAGTTGCCTCCCAGTTCCATCTTAGGTGGAAGTAACTCCCTTCTCCCTGGCTCAAAGCATGGCCACAGCTATTCAACATATCTATGAAACCAGTTAAAGGTTTATAGATATGTTAAATGACTATGCCAAAGGTTAGCTGCAAGGCTGTTGCTGTACAAAATAGCTCTGCATGTTCTTGTTCCATGTGTCCCTTCCCCCAACTCAAATCTATGGAGGGAAGGGGTGACGACATCCTATATATTTTTCTAATATTTCCTGGACACCTTGAGTTCTGGACCCCATTCCAAATCCCTTTTTGGGGCCCCCCTCTTGGCTGCACCCTGTTACAGTTCTGCACCCCTCTTCCTAGTTAGTACCTATTTCTTCCTCACATTTCTGTGTGGAGTGACTTCCTTGTGAAACTCTGCCATGGAATACCCCTCCCCAAACATCCAAGGCCAGGTCAGTACCCCTGTTATGTTTCTGAACCTTCCCTAAGGGAATCCTGTGTTGTGAGTGCTAATTTACTTGCCTGATTCCCAAGCCTATGTAAACTTCTTCAAGGACTATCTTGTTCACTGTTATATTCCTAGGGCCTAAAACAGAGTCTAACACCAAATATTTGTTTGGTACCGATTGACAAGGGACAGATGAGCCTGCATGGAACAGCTGCAGCCTTAGGTATGAGCAATTTGAATGCTACACATGATATAGAAGGAAGAAGTTGAAATCTGGTTGGTTAGGAGGCTTTAAAAGTCCATGCTCACTTTGAAAATCAACCAGAACTAAAGCAATGGCATTAAATTAAAAAATATACTGCAAACCCCCATGCAGCCACACCTGGGGCCTGGCCAAGCTGCCCTCTAACTGAATGTAGCACTTGGAGAAGCTCCTCACTACTTCCTTGAGTTTCACTTTACATGTAATACCATCACCCAGAGCATCAGGGCTTTCCAGGTGGCTGACAGAGAGTTAAAGAGAGGGTTATTTTAACTTTGCATTATTGTAGAAAACTTTGAAAATATAAAGCAAAATGAATCACTCAGGAATAAATTTTTGAAATACTTCTATTTTTTCAAACTTTCAAATAATTATCCATTTTATTTTACATATTCTAATGGGACCATGTTGTAAATGGTATTCTGCCAGCTATATTTTTCACTTAACATTGTGTGGCAGACCCTATGAGCTGGGTGATCGATACTCACCTCAGAACCTCATCTCTCTGCCTGGCTATTCTCTACAGTTTTGAAAAGCTAAATACTCACTTTGTTAACATCCTTTGCAAGCAGAGGTGTGACATGGTTTTAGCCAATAAGATGTAAAGAGACATCAGCTAGGGGGCTTCCAGGAAAGTTTTTACTTTCCTGATAAAAGGGAGATAAGAAGCAGCGGCCACCTGCACTCCCTCTCTGCTCCGGAGGTAGACTTAATGCCTGAAACTGTAGCAGCCCTCCAGTGACCATGAGGTATCAAGCATTAAAAAGTTATAGAACCCTAGCTGGTGTGGCTCAGTGGATTGAGTGCCAGCCTGTGAACAAAAGGGTTGCCAGTTCCATTCCCTTGCCTGGGTTACAGGACAGGTCCCAGTAGAGGGGCTTGAGAAGTAACCACTCATTGATATTTCTTTCCCCCTCTTTCTCCCTTCCTTCCCTGCTCTCTAAAAACAAATAAATAATATCTTTAAAGACAAAGTTCATAGATATTGCAGAAATGTACTCGTGATGTTGCTGAACCAATGAACCAATGCCAACATCTATTTACACTCCAACTTCTTATTATGTGTGAAAAGTACTCCCTACTTCCTTCAGACTCTGCAAATAATTATTTTTGTTAGTTGCAGCCAAAAGCATTCCTGACATAAAATGCAATGTAAACAACTTCTCATGCTACTGAATTTATTCTTCTACAACAGCACTTCAAATGGCTATATAGTACTCCACCAGAGAGGTGCCACAGTTCATTTAACCAGTTTTCTATTGTTTGACATTTAGATCATTTCCCATTTAACACACCATACTGCTTTTTATAGACAAACTTTTGTACATATCCCTCTAGAATAAACTCCTAGAGATGGAATTTTTTGTCAAAGGGCATCTACATTTTTTATGTCAATACTAACTTTTACTCTAACCAGCAGTATATAGGAATGTTCACCTCCCCCTTTTCCCCTTAATATGGGAAGCTGTCATTTTTTTAATTAAAAACCATTTTTTAAAATAAAAAATACCTCATTACTACATAATACCTAAGGTTCCTTTTAAAACTAAACATCTATGATTCAACTTGGGAAAAATACGAGATTTGAAGGTGGGTTTTAAAGGACTGAGGGATGAATTCAGGCTTGCAATTCATTTACAAAGCAATGACATTGCTGGCAGTGAGTTACAACCCTAATCCATGCAAATTCTCACTGCATTGTAAGCCTGGTCTCATTTCAGCAGTATAGGGCTCCTCAACCAAAGTCAAAGTAGAGCATCTTTGGGAGCTCAGAGGCAATCCACAAAGACAAATGACTGGAAAGTGGAATCCAGAAATATGAGCTGATCTATGGGAAGAAGCAAATTTTAAAAGGAACAAGGAGAGAAGAGAGGGAGTAAAGAAAAGGAAGAAAGCCACCAGTGATAGAGCCCACACCTGGCCTTGCAGGGCACTAGCACTATTTTTCCACCAAGTTGAGGTCGCTTCCCTGCTCTGCAATTCCCTCCATTTTTTAAAAAATACATCTTATTGCTTACGTTATTACAGTTGTCCCATTTCCCCCCCTTCATTCCCCTCCACCCTGCACACCCCCTTCCACCCACATTCCCCCCCTTTAGTTCATGTCCATGTGTCATAAGTTCTTTAGCTTCTACTTTTCCCACACTATTCTTGCCCTCCCCCTGTCTATTTTCTATCCACAGTCTATGCTACTTATTCTCTGTACCTTTTCCCCCTC
>PVKU01008647.1:0-60290 GCA_004027475.1 Anoura caudifer | reverse complement strand
TGTGTTTCTGCTCCTGTTCTAGGTGTTGGCTTAGTTTGCTTTTGTTTTAGGTGTGGTTGTTAATATCTGTGAGTTTGCTGTCTTTTTACTGTCCTATTTTTTATCTTCTTTTTCTTAGATAAGTCCCTTTAACATTTCGTGTAATAAGGGCTTGGTGATGATGAGCTCCTTTAACTTGATCTTATCTGAGAAGCACTTTGTCTTCCCTTCCATTCTAAATAACAGCTTTGCTGGATAGAGCAATGTGGGATGTAGGTCCTTGATTTTCATGGCTTGGAATACTTCTTTCCAGCCCTTTCTTGCTGTAAGGTCTCTTTTGAGAAATCAGCTGACAGTCTGATGGAAACTCCTTTGTAGGTGACTATGCCCTTATCCCTTGCTGCTTCTAGAATTCTCTTCATTTTAATCTTGGCTAATGTAATTATGAGGTGCCTTGGTGTGTTCTTCTTTGGGCCCAACTTCTTTGGGACTCTCTGAGCTTCCTGGACTTCCTGGAAGTCTATTTCCTTTGCCAGATTGGGGAAGTTCTCCTTCATTATTTGTTCAAGTAAATTTTCCACTTGTTTTTCTTCCTCTTCTCCTTCTGGTACCCCTATAATCCGGATGCTGGAATGACTAAAGATGTCCTGAGGTTCCTAAGCCCCTCCTCATTTTTTTGAATTGTTGTTTCTTCCTTCTTTTCTGTTTGGATATTTCTTTCTTCCTTCTGGTCCACTCCATTGATTTGAGTCCCAGTTTCCTTCCCATCACTATTGGTTCCCTGTGCATTTTCCTTCATTTCACTTAGTGTAGCCTTCATTTGTTCATTTAATTTGTGACCAAAATCAACCAATTCTGTGAGCATCCTGATCACCAGTACTTTTAACTATGCATGATAGGCTGGCTATCTCTTGGTTGCTTAAAAGTATTGGCTCTGGTGGTTTCATTTGTTTTTTCATTTGAGCCATTTTTCCTTTTTTTTGGCCTGGTCATGCCTGTTACATATGGGGGGTAGAGCCTTAGGTGTTCACCAGGGTGGGGCAACCCAGTGGCAGAGTTGTGACATTGTATGTAGGGACGGGGTTAGAGAGGGAACAATGGCATTTGCTCAGCTCTCTCTCGGATTTCAGCCCCCTCTGTGAGGCTGGGAGTCTCTCCTGGCACTTCAACCCTCACAAGTGTTTTCATTCAGTGCTTTTAGGCTTTATTAGGCTTTAAGTGTTTTTCATTTTGGTGCTGGGGCCCTGGGTTGTGCAGTCTGTCTCGCTGTCCATTTTTGCCTGGTTTATCTACGCACAATGTGTGACTGCAGTCAGCCACCTTGTGGCCCTCACTGGGTCTGCTTGTTGCCTCCCCACACCCGGTAACTGACGCCTGTGCACCTGGGGTGTGCCAATTGCCTCCTGTGCGTCCAGGACCACTAGCCACTGCTTTTTCCTGCTGCAACCCCTCTCCGCCCATCGCTGACTCTGCTCTCTTACCAGTCTGGGTGAATTGTTGTCGGAATTCTGTAAAGTTCAATTTTCTATCTGTTCCAGGTGTTTTTTTGGTTCTAAATTTTTATTGTCCTTAATTTTGGTTGTGAGAGGAAGCACATTGTGTCCACCTACACCTCCATCTTGGCCAGAAGTCCCAATTCCCTCTGTTTAGACAGCCATTCCCATAGATACTAGCGGCTGACTCCTTCTCATCATTCATGGCTCAGCTCAAATAGCACCTTTTGAGAGGGGTCTTCTCTAATCGCCCAGCCTAACATGGCTCTGGTGTCTTCCTGACCTCTGTATCATCCTCCTGTGTGCAGTTCCTGGTGGTGCTCCCTGACCCCCACCCAAAATGGCCATGCTTATTTACATGTGCACATGCTAACTGTCATTCTCCCCACAGTGGAGTGTAGCCTCAACCTGAGCACAGACTTTACCTGCCACAGTGTCAGCTTCTACAACAGTGTTCAGTAAGCATTTGCTGAATGAATAAATGAGAAAATGGATAGTTTCCTAACTTCTAACCGAACATATAATCAGCAGCATGGAAAGCAATGGGTGAACTAGGTGCTCTGGGAACTAGTCAATTTGTAGCTCTTGAAATACCATGCTGGGAACTGAGGGAAGCCCAGTGTCCATGGACAGCTGCCACCACTGGGCCCTCTGGGCCCTCTGCTTCCCCTGGCTCATCAGCTCCCATTCCACTGAACTCTAGGGTCCAAAGAGGGCCATGCATCTGGGCTTGGCTATCCCCAACAGTATCAGAGGTGTACTGTCATGTACGGCTTTACATATTTGTTTCTGGTAGTTTATCAGTCTGTTAAATGTTATTTGAGAATTTTTTTCTTATGATAAATTTCAAACATTGAATGAGGTAAAAGAAATAATATAAAGAATCCTAGATATCCATCACCCTTCTTATTTTATTTCCCCCCACACATTGTGTAAGTGATGGAGCATTTTAAAGCACATACCATACATCATCCTATAAACACAATTTTTCAAAAAGATTTTATTTTTAGAAAGAAGGGAAGGGAGGGAGAAAGAGAGTGAGAGAAACATCGATTGGTTGCCCCTCATACACACCCCAACCAGGAACAAAACCTGCAACCCAGGCATGTGCCCTGACCAGGACGCAAACTAGTGACCTTCTGCTCTGTGGGATGACACTCAACTGAGCCACACTGTTCAGGCTAAAAAAAAAACTGTTAACTATCTCTGTGTCCTGAGGCTGCCTTCAGGAGGGACAGATCTCAGAAATGCACAGAACATACATAAAAAGTAGCAAGTAAAGGCTGCTTATTGACACCAATCTCGTGGCAGCATGCTGCTTTTTTTCTCATTGACCTGCACGAAAGGGAAAGTTCCCTACTAACTGCTTAAAAACACATTCAGAGCAAAGTCAAGTCTTAGACATTGGTGGAAAGCCTAGAAGGAGCCAGGCAATTTTCCAAAAGCACCAGATTCCAAACAGTAATAAGCCAGATCAAATGGCCATTTCTGTCTGATACCCAGTACGTCAGCTGTCACCTCTCTGGTTACTTAATTTCCCTGCTTCATCCCTTCTGGATCCTGGAAGGAGCCTTGCTCACTGACTGGCATTGCCTTTTCTTTCTTTCTCCTCACATAAACAAAAGGGCAATAGTGATTACGGGTGTGTCTGAGAGCTCATGAGAGAGGCAGGGACTTCTTCTAGCCATGGAGGGAGGAGGTCTCTGTGGCTAGGAGGATGAGTGCTTGGAGAGCAGACCCGGTGAGGCCTGGACATGCTGGCATGAACAGACCAATGAATGAACGGCTCAGCACCACAAAGCCAGGAGCCCAGTGGCATGCTGGGACCCTGACTGCCCAGTTAATGAACTGGAATCAAAAAACAACTCATGGAAAACATACCAATAACACACTAAAATGAGTTTTAAAAAATGTATCAGCTTAATCCAAGAGTTATTTTCCTTCTTCCACTCAACTTCTATGTCTTTGCCCTTTGTAGTGAATCTCCATGCAGCCAAAATCATGGCTATCATGTGGGCCATTTTATGCATACTCTTCCTCATTTAACATACCAAACACATTCCCAGTGTTGGACTTCCTCAGAATTATTTTAAATGGTTGCATGGTTTGCAGGCATGTCTATAAAGCCAAACTTAATTCTCTACTCTATTCCTCTCCTTTTTCTTCAGACATCATCTTGTTTTTAGGGGTACAAGAAACTGCCCTTCCCCTTAGGCTTGCACTCCTCTTCATCCCATCTGCCAGGATGCTCCTGGCCTGAGATCTCCCTGCCTCTAGGAACTGGCATAAACTGCTGCCTCTGCGTGCAACAGCTTGCAGCCCACTCTTTGCCTGGCCTATTCCTACCTACATTTCAGAGCTCAGATTAAGTGTCATTATTCCAGGAAGCCTTCCCTGACACTCCCAACTGCCTGAACATCCTGTATGTCGAGGGTAAGGCACTCATCACACTCTGTATGGTAATTGTTTGCCTCATGATCTATTTGTCCACCAGACCATGAGCAGGAGCCATTTTTCTGAGCCTTATTGGCTGGGAACTGTTGGTCTCCCTTGAGCCCCAGTTTCTTCCTCTGTTAAAAGGGACAGTGATGCAGTGTCTCCCACCCACCAACAAGGATGCCGGGAAGATCATGTGAGGCAGTGCTGTGAAGATTCTCTGTATAGCATAAAAGGCTGTAAAAATGTTAAAAATTATTACTGATTATATATCAGCTACCTAACTCTAAGGGATAAAAGGAAGTTTCATAGTTCAACCTTTTGAGGATCACAGAGTCAGACAAATAATGATATCTAACATTTCTTACATGCTATGGATACTGTACGAGGCAGTTTATATGCATTTTCTCATTGTGTCCTCATTCAAATAAATGGCGTAAAATCTAGTATTATTCTCATTTTCCAAAGGCTCAGAAGACTAAATACTTTTTCTGGGGCCACACTGCTTTAGAATATGGTGTTAAGAACCCAGTGTAAGCCTCTCCCCACAAAAAATGCCCACATACACATACATACAAAAAGTGCATACAATTTCTAGAAGTTCCTGGATCCCTTAAAGCCCATCTTCTTCAGGCCCCTGTTTAAGGACTTTCATGCATAAACGTGAATTTTACATAAAAGTTCAAAGATTTGCATACCCCAGAAATCCAGGAGGTTACAGGAGTAAACTGTCAGTAAGAATTTCAGAGAAAACTTCACAACCTGCGAGTAGGTAGTAAGTCCTAAGGTCTCTCATAGTTTCCTTGGCGATTTAAGTCACTGAGCTGATTGAAGATTCTCAGACCAAACAGAGCCACGTGGCATGGATGTTGTTCTCTGACAAATTGGGTGGTGGGATAAGCTGATAGTACCAGCTGTCAATCTCCAGCCACCAGCAACAACAGCCAAACACTTCATGGTAGAGTTCTGGAGACACTCATTGCTTGATGTACTACACAAACTGGAAAAGCAATAGCTAACAAAACTTATGAGACCTAAAGGAACTAAAGTAGAAGCAGTAACAAGAGTTTGTCAAACCATCTGGCTCTGGCCTGTCCTAATCTCAGAATGGCTTTGGAAACCATGAGGCATCATGGCGGGTATAAGAAGTGCATGTGTCTCACACTGAGCAGGGTGAGAGACAGCAGCCTGGTTCCCAGGCCTGGTGAAACCCATTCCTCTGCAGAAAAATCCTTGGGATTGTGCCACAAGCCAAAATAAGCAATTAAAACTTGCAAAGCAAACCTGTGAGCCAGACTGCAGTTTTCAGTGTTGTGCCATGTGGGCAAAGCCTTGGAGACCACCTGGGAATGGAATGGAATGAGATGAGCCAAAGTGGTTTCCATGGTGAAGGCTCCCAAAGCCAAGAAACAAAGGCTCAGGGAGTACGTGACATCCAGAAAAGCAGCCTCCTGAACAGTGTGAGGTGTGACAGTGCTCACAAAGACGATGATGGAGAAAGGCTGTTCTCCAGGTGAACTTGGGAGAGAACAGAGGGCATGTGGCCGCAGGAACTGGTTGGGGTGGGGATGGACGAGAACATCCTGGGAGAATTTGCTGCCCCTGAGAGCTGTCAAGCTTGGAACTGACATAAGTGGCCAAGGGGACACATAGATAAGAATGTGGCCAACCAGTCCCTAAACGTCCAGGAGGCAGACTGCTCAGTGCAGACAGTTTCTTTTGCTTTTCACAAGGAGCATGAGGGTCTTCTGTCAAACATATTGTAGGTGGTCCATGAGATCAACTTCTACAAATGCAGAAACAGATAAAATTATAGGTCCACGATCCTTATCTGTAATTCAACCCCCCTGCCAATGTTTTGAAAATGGAAAGTTTTTTCCTAAGTGTGTGTAAATCATTTGGTGACAAAAATCTGACTTGAAATGATGTGCCATTGTAGTTTTTACATACTGCATCTAATGTGAGTGATAGCAAGTTGTGGTGCAGACATAACAACCTGTCTGATTGCAGAATGCTAACCTGGTCCACTGGAGTCTGATGTAATATAACATATAATAAGCAAAGAATTTCCTTTAAAAATCAGATAACCAATAATGAACACATATCTCCTTCTCTACACATCGGCAAACAGGAAGGCAATGTTTGACCACTTGGAATAGAAGTGAATATGATCGAAAAGAGCCCTGCAAGCTCTCATGTAGCCTCACGGCAGGAACGCGGCTTTGGGGCAATTTGTGTGTCCTTGCAGGGTCCAGGGATGAGCCTACACTTACGTTTCTGGTTCTAGTTTGCAGTTTCCCTCCTGTGTTTAATTCTGTTACACTCGAGCTCTGTATCCACATATATCCAAAGCAGCACCAGACTTTTCATTCATGCAGTGAAATCTGGAAACCTTTCTACTGAGATGGCAAGTGAGAATGGGTAGCAGTCACAGGCCGCCTGCTCCTCCCTGAGAAGAATGTGAACTAGTGAGCCTGAGCCCCATCTCCAGGGGTCTGTGATTTTAAAAGAGGAGAATAAAATAATGTTAAGATTGGGTGGGGTTTTTTTGAGGATTCAAATGATGTTTTCAATAAACAAGAGAATCTGGGACTCCAAGTTTTTCTATCAGATGATCTCCTTTTCCTGTTCCATAGCTGAAGGACCATTTTGGGGGTTAGGAGACAAAGAAAGATGATAGAAAAAAAGAGTGAAGCCCTGGCTGGTGGCTCAGTGGGTTGGAGAATCATCCTATACACCAAAAAGTTCACAGGTTTGATTCCCAGTCAGGGCATGGATAAGAGGCAACCGATGGGTGTTTCTCTCAATGTCATTCTCTCTCTCTCTCCCCCTAAATACATTCCCGAGGATTAAAAAAATTTAAAAAACAAAAAGAGTAAAGATGGTTTAAAAGCAAAATGACTGAGATTCAAAGTCAGACACTACCACTTAATAGTTGTGAGACCTTGGAAAGTTTATCTCCCCGAGGCTGAACACCATCTGGAACATGGGGGAAAACAATACTTTCCTCATAGGGTTTTTATGAGAATTAAATAGCATGTAAAACATCCAATACATGGGAGGCACTCGATATATGGCAGCTGTTCTTGTTGCTGCTGTTAGATTTTGGAACTCGCACAGTGACTGACTTCACTCCTTATTTCACTAGATTGCTTGGCTCAGCAGAATGCCAGGGATACTGACTCTGCGAGCACAGAGCCAGAGGATAATAAACACACATAGCAACAAATCACACTGGCAAGCCAATCTCCCTCAGTTAAAAACTGCTTCCCAGGCTCCTGCACTTGCTTTGTTAGAGGAACTAAATATGTCCTAATGGTTATGAAACTAAATCATCCAGGAAAGGGTGAATTTCAATGGCATTAGAGTTTCTGTTTAGGGCCTGGTACTGTAGGATAGTCCATACAAAGCCATCCTCTTAAAGAAGGCTAAGCCAAAACAAAAAATTTGTAGGTCACACCAGTATCTATTACAGGTGCTTATGTAACTTGGCATGTTTTCCATGGATTGTCTTACTCCCTGCTCTTTCACGTAACAAGCATCTACTCTGCATGCACTATGTACCTGATGTTCCACTCAGGGCTGGAGCACCAATGTGAAAAGACATGGCGTGTGGGTGAGAGAGAATGTGTTTCAGTTAGTTTGGTACATGCTCTAAGTGCTAATTAGAGAGGTTTGTGCAAGTAGCACAGAGGAAGACTAAAACAGACACAATCTTTTGCATTTCCTTAATGTAAGGTCTTTCCTTAATGTTGGAATTTTATATACTGAACATAGGTTATTTTTGAAATCAGAAAAAAAATTTTAAAGAAAAAACACAGATGGTGGTGTGTCCAGAAACAGTTTAAAGTTGCTGGAATACAGGAGGCATACGCTCCCAGAGACAGAATTTAAGGAAGACTTTGAAGCAGCAGCAGAGATGGGAGGGGGCGGTTCAGCAGGGAGGGCACGAGGAGAACAGCAGTGGAGGGAATGCAGTGAGAGGTGGAACCACGAGCAACCAAAGGAGGTTGTTCACAGAGATAAGAACGATGAAGAGAAAAGGGGACTAGGGACTTTCAAGAGTGGAAAGTAGTTTTTTTTTTTTTTTAAATAGGAAGCATCTGCGGAGCAGATATATATTCTTTTAAAGGACAGTATCTATTAAAGAATTAGAAACCAAAATGTCACTAAATACCTACTATAACTTTGTTAGTGTGGCCAGAGAGGCAGAGAGAGAAAAGAAAGTCTAGCAACAGAATGAGCTAGATGAAGTAGTTAAAATGCCAATTATTCACAAAATGTTCCATTGCAAATACCAGTGAAATGACAGGGATGATCCCTGAAAAGTAGTCAAAAGGTGGTCTCTGTGCCCCAGCCTCTCCTTTCTGGTTCTTTCTTTTTGGTGGCTCTCCCTCACCTCATCCCTTTATGGAGCATGATCCTTCTCTCAGAAAGACCTAAAGTCAGTCATTTATACTTCGGTGAGAACTTACAGTCATTTTTACCTTCCAACGTATTTTAATTTTAGGCCTAGGCTCGAAATGAAAATTCTTTATTTAGAGGGCCCATCTTTTTTAAAGCAATTTTGAACATCAGGCAACAGGTGGAGGTGGAGGGAGGTGTAAGGTTTTTTGAAAGTGGCCGTGGGGTAGAATGTCACTTGCATTGGGAAGCTAGTCCTCTTTCCTTATGTCTAAACAATTTAGAAACATCTTCTTCAGAACAGCTAATCAGCAAATGAGCTGCATATAGAGCAATTTTCTGGTTAGTTTAATCAATTGTACACAAGGAAACTAGGTAATTCTGCTGAGAAGGTACCCCTCTGGTTAAATGCTCTCTTTGGCAGTCTACATCTATCGAGTCAAGTCATTAACTTTAAACTCTCGCTTCAGAGTGTGTTGTTGACATGCAGATGACCTACCCACTTCACCCTCCTCAAGGGGGAGGGTAAAAGCAATGCCCAACTGATCCTTGGGGCACTAGCGGGAATGAAACACTACCCTACTTTCGGACATGGGCTTCACTTAGGAAAATGTAATGATTCAAAACACTTATGATGACTTTATGTTTCCCAACCTAACAAATAATTTTAAGATATCTAGCCACTGGTAGGGAGAGGAAGTACATGGAGGATTAATTTTCCTATACTTCCAATATTTGAATCTATAAAATAGGAGAAATGCAAATAGCAAATATATACTTAAAAGTCCAACCTTGCTAGTAGGATGAATGAACATTTTTTTACCCATTAGATGGGCAATTTTTTTTGATATTCTCTCCAGTGTGAGAGAGCACTTAAGAAAGCAGATGCTGGTGGGAGTACAGATTGCTACATTTTTTCAAAGAGTAATTTGAAACTTTGTTTAAAACACCTATTGAAATGTGCATAGCACGTGATTCAGCAATTCCATTTCTGGGAATGTATCCTAATAAAATAAACAAGTACACAAAGAAACATGTACAAGGACAATCTTTACAGTGATGCCTATTGCAGCAAAAGTCACACAACTCACAAATTTCCACTCTAGTGAGCTGTGAGCTAAATTATGTTATAAAGTGAAATACTATGCAGTCATTAAAACTGATAATGCAGAGGTACTGATTTGGAATTATATTCATAACATGTTACTAATGGCAAAGGTAGGTTATAAAATCATGTACAGCATGTAATTCCACTTTTGTTAAGCAATACAGAGAACAAAAATTGAAAAGTGTCAAGCAACTGATGCACACACACAAATACGCTCATACTCACACAGAAATTAAAGAAGCGTCTTGAATTCTCTTCCAAACACTCCAGCATAATGGATATACAGATGTGTGAATTTAAATTTCTACCCTAAAAGCAGTTATTTAGATTTGAAAGACTAATCTAAAGTTAGCACTCCAGAGGTGGTTATTATAAGGCTTCAACTACTTTTATCTTTGCTCAATATCAGCGGGTTCATTAATAAGTAATGGATATTAGAAATTATTTTTACCACTAAAAAGACAGGTGTAAATATATAAGGATCTGCCTGAAATGCTGAAAGGGTAATTCTGCCTTCTCATGACCAGGGTATGAGAATTCGGTGAGCCCAGCCGCCGAAGTCCCTCCAGTCCCGGGTGATGGTGGACTCTGCAGCCTAGGCCAGTCTATGCTGTTAGCTGAATCCCACAGCCACTATGCTGCCACTGCACACACCACGGCCTTTCAAGCCAGGTGCTGTCTGAGCACCTGGAAGGCCAGGTGCTGGGGCCTCACCAGCAGTTTCTAACACAGGCTGTGGGCCTACCTGATGCAGCTTTGTCCTTGCTTTTGCTTTATCTTCTGCCCCTTGGAGAGGTTGTGATGGTAGAGACCCACAGTCCTTACCTCCAAGGATCTGGAATCGTTGATGGCTACTAATATCTACCAAAAGTGACCTTATCAATCACGAACTACTCAACTCACTTAGGTCAGTTTGCAACAAGGGCGCTAACGTGCCAGAACTTCAGCACTGATTATCTAGGGATGGTGGGATGACATGGTTCCCACCCGCTCCTCCCCAGCACACTTCCTGATTTTCCCTATAATGAACAGTTGGGCTGTGTTTTACAAATAAAATAAAAGGCAAGTTAAACTGCGCAGGCAGCACTGTCACCACCTGGTGGTAAACACTTTGAAGGCCCACTCGTTTAAAGTGGACTGATGAACAGTGGAGCTGGGGGGTTTGGAGTGCCACTCACTGGATTCAGGTTGTTCTTAATTTAAAACTGCAACATTTGGATTATTTTGGAAAAAAGATCACCTCTTGTGATGGAAAACATACTTTAATGTAGGACGCTATCTTTAAGCAGGTTACAGTAAAAAGAATTCTGACTTTTATTTATTCTTAAATTTATTTATTTAAATTACTGATTTTGGAGAAAAAGGGAGGGAAAGAGAGAGTGAGATGTCAATTTGTTGTTCCACTTATTTATGAATTCATTTGTTGTTTCTTGTCTGTTCCCTGACCTGGGATGAACCCTCAACCTTATATCAGGCCAGCGCTCTAACCAATGGAGCTACCCAGCCAGGGCTTCACTTTTAAAAAACAAAATATAGTTCTGTGGACCATGGTTTAGTATTAGAGAAAATCATACTCTGCTGGATGTATCATTCATTTAGTCACCTGTCAAATAGTCTTTAATGTTTTTAATGCATCCCTCTAAATATCAATACATAAAGCAAAGTGTATATCTACCAGAACCTTCTTTACAAAGACATTTATTAACTGATGACCATAAAGGAGGTCTAAATTTTTCCAGCTGTCAATCTGCATCGGCTCCTGACTTTTTGCACTGACCTCCGGCATCTACCTGCCTCTGAGGTCCACCTCCTGCCACTACTGTGCAGCACTCCCTGACAGTGCAAAGACATCCCTCACCAACACTATGACCCACGTGCTGTGTGCAAATCTAGGGGATGCATCAGGCACCGTTCCCCAAACAAAATATTTCCCACCCCTTTACTCAGGCATTTTTTTTTTTTACCTCAGGCTGGCACGTCCTTACCATCTCCCCTCTGCCTAAGCCATCTTCTTGGTGCCCAGATCAGCTCTCTTCAATAAGGCCTTCCTTAATTTTTCCACCTATAATTAAATTTCTTCCTCCGTGAGTATTTTGTTGAGCCCTTTCTTACAGCCCTTTACCTACATGATACTGCTATGAATGTGAGTTGTATGCATGAGTAGACACAGACACAAACCATTTACAGAGCACTCCCTCACCCATGTTGCTTGACAAATAACAGGTCCTCCAGGATTTGTAAAGCCGAAGGTACTGGCCTTTGATTACATGACTCAGAGCTGACCATCAACAGCAGCCACGGACTTAGTTCCCATGAGCACGCACACACAGAGCATGAACAACCAGCTCAGGGGTGACAGACAACATTGACCATGGTAACAAGGTCACCATGGGCAGCAGCTTCAAATGAAAAGTTGAAACACTGACTATGGGTTACATCCAGCTTAAGTTACATTATAGGTCTCATTCTTCATATGTTTTCAATCAGGGTGTTGCCAAAACTGATACAATCAGTAAAGCCATAATCTCTCTGGTTTTAATATCTCTGCTGAGCTTCTAACAGGGGTCCAAGAGTCTCAGTCCCAGGGTTTGAGTTCTCCAGGCAAGGCAAATTCAGCACAGACACAAGCAGCAGGAAAAGACCACAGTTACAACCACACTGCAGTAGGCTACCTTCTATTGATAGAGGCCTCCTGGTTCTCAGCAGCACTTGACTTTTGGGTCCTTCCACAGATGACCAGCCTGCCAACCCCCGCTGTCCTCCTTGTCCAGCTACTGACATCCCATCTCAGGACATGGGGAGGCTGCTGCCCTTGGAATGTCCAGCCAGCCAGCTGTCTAGGAGCCATGACCCTCAGGACCCTCCCATCCCTTTCCCTTCTCCGATGCAAGAAGTTGCTACAGGAACACTGGCCACTCTTCCCTTCTCTCAACCACCTCTCTCTCCTGTGACACCCCTCACACACTATTGATCATCTCTGTACATTATTCACATGTCCTTTTCACTATAAATATGGTACTTGGAATCCCTACTTGAAATAAATGGAAAACACAAATCCTTTAACAGAAAGGGTGGTATAATACATCCACATTTACGCTGGAGACCAGTGGGCCCATGTGCACATGCACACACACCTGGGATGTTCTGCCTCCATAGCCACCCACACAGGGGGCAACAAGAGTTTACCTGCAACCGTCAAATCCACTCTCTGCACTGGAAAGGACCACAAAGAGATCACAGTGGGCCCCAGACTTTTGGATTCCAAGGCAGGTGAAACTGTCTTCCCCATGCTACCATCTCTACAAAATTAAAAGGGAAGAAGCAATATGGGGCTAACAATACTTTATTTCACCAAGCTGAGGACATTTTAAAAAACATCACTACCTATTTTTGAAACAGAATAGTTTATATCAAAAGGACATGTTATCAGAAGGACAGCAAATAAATTTAGCTTTCTGAAACTGACTTTGTTGCATTTACTTTGTCATAGATCTATGCAGGTTTGGGATGGACTCTTGGGAGCCAGAAACCAGGTGGTTCCAAAATTTTAGACCCTCCAAAATCTAAAATGTCATATCGTGACAGTACTACTATTTCCCCAATATTTTTCATTAAGTAAACTCACAATTTTACTTAGTTTTATTTTAAAAGAAATCTTTGGATCACTTCCAGGAAAAATCAGTATCAATTACCATAAACAAAAGGCAACCAATGAATAATGCAATAAAAACAAAACACATTATTAAATTCCAGCTAGACAGTGATGCTTGCTAGGGCCTGATCTTTCTCAGTGTTGACAAGAAAAATTAGCAAATGTTTGAACTGATTAAAGACTGTCACTGAACCAAACTGTTCTCTTTCACAAAATCAGAAGGATTAAAAGTAAATTGACAAAAATTACTTTCACACAAGAAGATATAATATTATTTAATGCTGGATTCAGGCCCCATTAAATCATCTGTAAGTGGTTCATGTCCCATTCTTAGAGTAATACTAATCAAGACATTGTGGTGCTTGAATCACATTAATTCATTTATCCATTTAACACATTCATTAGCACTTACTGAGCTCTATACACAACAGAAGAGAGGGGTGACAAAAATAGACATGGTACTTCTTGCAAAGCTTATCTTCTAGTAGTGAAACATATATTAAACAAATGGTCATACAAATTGTATTTGTGTTGTTTTATATAAACATGTGTGTATGTGATATGTATGACAAACATGTGATATATACATGTGTGTCTATACACACATATACATATGCATAAATTTAAAGTGCTATAAAGGAAAACACAAGGCCTTGTGGCATAGTAAGACCTTCTGTAGATAAGGTCAGAAAAGACCTAAAGGAAGAGCAAGATTTCGTTGAGCAGGTTGAGAAGGCAGGGGAGGATGGGCATTCCAGGCAGAGAAGAAAAGAGCTCGACTCCTTTAAAGAACTGAAAAAGAGAAGCAGGGTTGGAGAACAGCCAGCAAAAGGAAGAGTGAAATAAAAAAAAGAGGAGAAGCAGTCTCCCAGCCTCTGTGTACTGACCAGAAACTTCCTACCTCCTCTGCAAAGATCTCTTCCTATGTTTGTAAAGCTGCCTAGAATTGTCTCTATAAAAAAAGAAAAGTATGTCTCTCTACAGTTTTCATATACTAATCTATTAGTCCAGCCCCTGTGAATCTCTCTCTCTCTCTCTCTCTCTCTCTCTCTCTCTCTCTCTCTCTCTCACACACACACACACACACACACACACACACACACACACAAATGTAATCCCTCCTCCACAGGGCAGCCCTTCAAATGTCTGTAGGCAGCAAGCATGCTGCTCCTGAGCCACCTCTTCCTTCCAAGCTGACCACCACCAAGTTCCTCCGCTACATGTTGTGTCATTTTATGAGCAAGGTAGATTTTCCAAGTTCTGTTTCTGTCATGGGATTTGAGACTTCTCCATTTACAATCTGAAATTGATTTTCAGCCTTGGATGTTGTTTATTTTTCTTTAACTGCTTTTCTGGATAACACCCAAATAAATTACGGTCAGGCCTGAAGACCTTGAGAAATAGGAAGTCTCAAATGCATGTCATCAGTAATATTTATTTCTTCTTTTTAAAAATATTTATTTATTGAATTTATAGGGGTGACATTGGTTAATAGAATTAGATAGGTTTCAGGTATACAGTTCTATAATACATCATCTGCACATTGCACTGTGTATTCACCACCCCAAGTCAAGTCTCCTTCCATCACCATTTGTCCCTCCTTCACCTTCTCTCTACTCCCCCCTTTCCCTTGGGTAACATCACCATACTCTTGTCTGTGTCTGAGTTTTCATGTCTTTCTCATACCTTTGAAGGCAAGTTCCATTTGCAGGGGTGGGGGAAGGATCTTGTTCAAATAATGGAATGACAATGGACATTTAGCTAAATTTAAAAAAACCACACTCAAAGTTGGTGGTAGAAAAAATGGAGTATGTATCATTGCAATTGATCAAGAGGGTGTGGGAATGTTACATTTGGGGAAGTGCGTATACTGCCAGAACACTGCTCTTAATTGCTTCAGCTGCAGCCCCAGATTCCCCTGAACTAAGGCAAGGTATATATGGTGTTGTGTAAGTAGGGCATTCTGCCAGGTAGGGACCACAAATCTCCACTTCAAAACTAGGATGGAAAATACACAAAAATTTTCATAAATAAATTTAGCATCCTTAGCACAATGGATGAAAGTTAAGTGGCTTTTACTAACACATTCTATCTACATAAGTCTAAGTCTTTCAATAGGCCTACCCTTCTTCCCTGCTCTCTCATCTCTTTATAGTAGGTCAGATTTCTAGGATTTCTGGCTGCTTCCTTTGCAGATGAACTGTCCCAGGGAAGAAAGGGTGGCTTCCATACAGAAAGGGTGGCTTTAGGAGTGAGTTAAGCCTAAAGCTTTCTCCACCTCTGCCATCCTTCCTGCTCTGTGGCTGTCTGTATTGATCATTGTGCCTTCAGCAGAGGTGGCAGTGTGGCCTGAGGAGGAGCAGGTGAGATTCAAAGCAGACAAGCTGCTTCCTTCATCAGTTCTGATAAGCCTGGGGTAAGTAGTCAAAGAACCTGAATGCAATGGAGAAATTCTGTCCTTTCCTCATTAGCCTACTCTCCTGCACATAATCAGAAAAGAGAGAACATTCAGGGGAAAAACACCTTAGAGTATGATCAAAGTTACATCATCGAATGGCACTAAAAGTCAACAGATTTAAGTGACAGGCTGAAGGACTTCTTTCTCTCAAGGGAAGTACCTGATGCATAAAGATGTAAGGAGGGCAGAGACCACGTTTATTCATTTTTATATTCCTTCCATAGTTGGCATAACCTACAGATTAGTTGTTCACTAAAATATGTTACAATTTGATTCTTAACAGCACTAATGTGTATAGGTATTAAAAACCATCAAGTTACCTTCTGGGAGGTAAAACTAAGGTGATCTTTATATCTGTATTTGCCTTTTACTTATACTTCTCATTTCCTTGACCAAACATGAGTATACTTAGTCAGAAAGTTATTAAAAATAAAATGTCTGGACTTGGAATGGACCAGAGATATTAACCCAGTCTTCTGATCCCTTACACATGGAAAGTGAGGTACAGAGAAGGTAAATGGCATGTTTAATGCCACACAGTTTGTGAAAGTGGAGATAAAACCAAGGTCATTCCTGTTCTCGCCCCGTACCCTTCCTTCACTTCACCCTTTGCCATCCCTGAAAGACATCATTTTGTTGAGACTCTAATCAAGTCTTTTTTAAAAAGCCTCTACCCAATCTCAAAGCAAACTCTGCCATCCAGTGAGCCTATTACCACAGAAGACATTATTTTAGCACAAAGCAAAGTGTAGTTTAAACATTTTCTGCTGTTGTCACAGCAAAACACTTCACTCCTTGATGACCCCAGAACAGCCTGTGAAAGGAAGCTTGACATTTGTCAGCAGCTGAAATCAGTGAAAGTTTATGTATTAGTTTGCTTCTCAAAAAGTAAATTTAACTTTTATTACTATGATAAAAGAAACTGCATTATAAAAATTAAAAATATATATGAATATTATCAGTTTGATATATTGTTATTTTGAATAGAAAAACTTATAATACCTACATTAATCATATTAGATATTAGTGTTACCCTCTGAATTTTTGCCTGCCAGAGAATATTTTGGAACTAATTATGTTAGTACAATGAGGGTAATTTGCAGTTGGTTAATTATTTGAGTAGATTAAATCCACAACTACATTGAAAAAAAAGAGACAAATTTAATTTAAAAAAAAGTAAAAATGTCACTCCAATAAATTTTAAAAACTAACAAGACTTGAGAAATATTTACTGAGAGCTAGTCTTCAATGAAACATTGATTGGTACATGAACTTCAAAGTTTTTATTATAAAAAGCTCACACTTTCCAAAGAGAAAGAATGTTAAATTGAATTGAGTTCCCATGTAATAATCATCAGCTTTAATAGTTATTAATTTATGGTTAAATTTCTAGCCACTATCTACCTCCCCATGGATAACTTTGAAATCAACCTCAAACATCACATTGGGTTGACCAAAAAGTCCATTTAGGTTTTTTTCATAACAGACTTATTTTTTATTTTCACCAATAACTTTATTGATTTGGATATTTTGAGTATGTTGGCCATCTCCCGCTATTGGCTTCTGGTGGGTAGAGGCCAGGGGTGCTGTTAAACATCTTCTAGTGCATAAGATGGACCCATAGCAAAGAACCATCTGGCCAAAATGTCAATACCACCAAGAAACTTTACAAATCACTTTTGATACGTTTGATCAGAGAACCTTCTCCATACACTACACAAATGATTTTACTGTTTCAGTTGTATTTTTATCTTTCCTTGAATAATAAAGCATAATATTCCTAAAGCATTGTTCATTTTCTTCCATCTTCAATATTAAAATGTCTACATAAAAATTCACCAATTTTGATAAGTTTTTTAAAAATGCATGCTGATATGACAGTTGTCACAATACAATCTAACAAAATTGTTTCAAATGAAGTTAAAGACAACTAAGCACTACTAGAGCCATCATAGGAAAAAAACCAAATGCACTTTTTGGCCAGCCCAATATTTCATCCACAAATGTTTTAGTATATATTTCTAAAATATATGTTTTTAAAATATAACCATACAACTATTCACATCTAAAAAAATTGACAGTAAGTCCTTAATATAACCAAATATTCCATTTATGTTCTAATTTCCTTGATTGAATAGAAGTACCCCAGAATGTATCCCATAGAACCATGACTACTGAGGCCTGTTCTGGAAAATTCCACTAACCAAGCCCTCACAAGGCTATTCTGGGTCATGGTCTCCTGTGAACAGCCCCTGCTTGGCCAGCATCTCCCAGATCCCACCAGAAAGAAGGTGAATTATCAGACAGAGTTCCTGCTAAAAGAGATGGCAAACTTAAATTGTGTAATTTGAGGTGAGATGAACAAAGGGATTGTTTGCAAAGGTGTGGGGGCAGGGTGTAGGACAATTCTCAGGAGGATGTACAGTGCCCTGGACAGACACCACAGGAACTGTCACCACCCAGGCCTGAGATGGTGAAGGGAGGGGATGTCCACTGGCCCCCAAAGGAGAGAGGCATGTGAAGAGAGTCTCCTTGACAGGAGCTGGAACCTGGGGCTGAGAGACTCAGGAGCCAGAGGAGACTTACCACAGAGGAGGCTGGGAGAAGCTCCTGTGGCAATGCCAAGGACAGAGCGAGTGTGGAGTGAAAAGATTCATGGAGGCCTAGTTGGGAGTGAGGTTGAGTAAGGACTAGTCTCTGATTTTCTTTACCATCTTTCATACCAAGTGGAATAGATACTCAAGGATGAAACAGTTGGGGGAACAGCTGGGCATCAATTAATGCTCCCAGCATCAGTGTTTAAATATATTAACCCTGGCTGGTGTGGCTCAGTGGACTGAGTGCCGGCCTGTGAACTAAACGTATTCATCTCCTTTTCCCTTTACTAACACTGGGTGTTAAGTTTTGTTTCAAATATTTTATTTATTTATTTTTAGAGAGAGAGGAAGGGAGGAGAAAGAGAGGGAGAAACACTGATGTGACAGAGAAACACCGACCAGTTGCCTCTCACACACATCCTGACTGGGGACAGAACCTGCAACACAGGCATGGGCCCTGACCAGGAATCAAACCAGTGACCTCTTGCTTTCTGGGACGACACTCAACCAACTGAGCCACAACCAACAGGGCATTTTAAAAATATCCATAATAGTGTGTTGTAGCTGTTTATTAATTGTCTGTCTTTATTAGATCACAGATTTCTTGAGAGTAAGAACTGTGTGTTTTTCTTCTGTTTACTTCTGATATCCAGTAAGCACTTGTGGCTAGGTGGGTGGATGGATGGATGGATGGATGGGATGAATAGATGAATTTTGTCAAGAAGTACCAAGAAAGTCACTGAACTGTATGAACAAGTTGTCTTTTTCCATTTTCTAGGACTCTCCTAACCAGTTTGTGTTTACCATGGGGACAGTCCCTCCTCCCTGGTTAATTCTGTTGAACATCCCTTTGCTTTTGGTCCTGAAACATTAGGCTCAAATCCCACCAGATCTGGCTCTCCCTCCTACTTGGCCTTAGCAGAAGATGTATTAAAATGATTAACTTTAGCTTACATGATGTTTACTGTCTCAAGTATAACTAATTAGTGTTTTAACAACAAAATAACAAGTCCCAGATTTCCCTTAGCAAAGCAAACTGAAAGTAAATACCACACTGGACTGCTCCACAGCATCTGAACCTACCAACTGGAAAGATATCACCAGGGGCTGAATGTGACCCAGAATTTGTGCTAAGAGAAATCTAACCCTTAAAATTCTTAATGCTGAAGAGCTTCCTGGTACCCATTCCCCACATATGTAAACCCTAACTTGCCAGGCCTCAGGAATCCTTTGTGGACAGACCCTGTGCTCAGCATTGTTTGGCATATGATAAATACCCGTTAAATGTCTCCTGGGTAAGAAGAGATCAAAGAGAGGGAATGTGGAGTGAAAAGATTCATGGAGGCCTAGTTGGAGTGAGGTTGAGTAAGGACTATTCTCTGATCTTCTTTACCGTCTTTCATACCAGGTGGAATAAATACTCAGGGATGAAACAGCTGGGGGAAAAGCTGGGCAGCTAGAATGTTTATAAATTCTGGAATCTGGATTTGACCCAGGTCAGAAACAACCCCATTCAATTTCCAACAGCAGAGAAAAAAAATGTTTCATGCCCTGTATATGAGAATTTGTTTTGCAGTTAATAATCTGAACCATAGTTGCAAACTTAAAATGCCTTGAATAATCAACAATATCTCAGCTATGATGAAGAGGATCTCACAGAAACACCCCCCTGACTTCTAAATAGCCCACATATGCTAAAAAGATATGAAAGCAAGAACAATTATTGACCTACAATGAGTCAGCAGTAATATCACAGGTTTCCTGGACTGGAAAAGCAGAGAGCAAATTGAACAACAGATTTTTTTTTTTTTTGCTTTGTTTTTTAATACATACCCACTTTGGCTGGAGACAAGAATTAATAATTTTAATGACTTTAAATGCCAATTACTTATGTGCAAAAACAGCACAGGAAGCTGTATAATCTATCCATTCACTTATTTGGTGTTATGCATTATGGAGACAAAGAGAGCAGGTTCTTCCCTATCCTCACGAAGCTTATTGTGGATCAGGGAGATCCATGAGGAAGCTATCACAGCAGGACATGTAAGAGCACAAAGAGACCCATGTCCACGGTGCTACAGGAAGTTCCTGACCAGGTTTCTCAAGGTGAGAAGCTATGTCAATAAGAGAAAAGACTGGATTATTAAAGAGTTAAGAGAAACCAAGAATTATATTAGTTGAGACTATATTAATACTACTAGCAGTTACCCATTTATTGTGTGCCCTACTATGAACCAAATACCCATAACAACCCACTGAAGTAGAATCTATCATTCTCCCCTTCTAGAGGAAGAAACTGAAGTTTAGATCATTTAAATAACTTACCCAGCTAGTAAGATCCTAAACATGAGACCAAACTGGAAATCAAGATATGAATACTGATGTACAACAGATGCCACCCGAAGATTGGGGGCACACCATATTGATCATTTGTTGCTACATCGCAAGCTACTCCCAAGGTTTGTGGTCTGAAACAGCAAATATTTATTATCTCACAGTTTCTGTGGGTCAGGAA
Organism: Anoura caudifer; assembly: GCA_004027475.1. NCBI lineage: Eukaryota > Metazoa > Chordata > Mammalia > Chiroptera > Phyllostomidae > Anoura > Anoura caudifer. The sequence continues at coordinate 39,648 of PVKU01008647.1, read as the reverse complement.
TTCAGAAGCAGCTTAGCTGGGTGGTTTTGGCTCACAATCCCTCAAGAGTTTCCAGTCAAGATGCCAACTGGGGCAGTGTTCATTTGAAGGCTTGACTAGGGCTGGAAGACGTACTTCTAAGATGGCCCACTCACAGGGCTGTTAGCAGGAAGCCCATTTCCAGGATTAACATCCTCATGACAATGGCATTGGCTTCCCCCAGAAGTAGTAATCCAAAGGAAAGCAAAACAGAAGCTACAATGCCTTTTATGACCTTGTCTCCAAACCCTAACCCCATTACTTCCTCAACTTTCTATTAGTTAGAAGTGAGTCATCAAGCAGAGTTCAGACTCTAGGGGAAGAAAATTAGTCTCCACTTTTTAAATGAAGGAAAATTTTTGCATATTTTAAAATCATTACGGTTCTTCATATTGGAAATAATAATTGATTGAAAGGACCCTATCTCAAGAAAAAGGTTTGCATTTCAAAACAGTAGTGTTGCCCAGGCCAGTGTGGCTCAGTTGGTTGGCATATCATGCCATAACTGAAGGGCTGCTGGTTTGATTCCAGGTCAGGGCACATACCTGGGTTACAGGTTCAATCCCCAGTTTGGGCATGGGCATGTGTGACCCCCAGTCTGGATGTGTATGATCCTGGTCTGGGAACCAATCCCCAGTCTGGGCACGTACAGGAGGCAACTAATCGATGCTTCTCTCTCACATCAATATTCCTCTTTCTCCCTCCCCCTCTCTCTAAAAGCAATGGGGAAAATGTCCTTGGGTGAGGATTAAAAAAAGAGAAGTGGTGGCGAAGAACCCAGATCCCAGGTGCTGGGAAAATGAGGTGGCACCTACAAGCCAGGAAAAGGGCTAGGAGGCTGCTCACATCTATTAAGTGCTGAAGTGTAATTACTTTAAGGAGAGGGGTGAGAAGCTCAGTAAAATTCATAGTTTTAGAAATAGAGACATGTAGTTTAAAAATACTTCTTTTCTGTTATTAATTTCTTCTGGTTTTTCCTGCCACTGAGCAAAAGTTCTTTTGAATATGTCAATACACTTCTTAGATGTGCCTCTGGAAAGGGGTTTGGGATGGAGAAAAGAGGAGGGATTAGGAACTCCCTCCAAGAGGAGTGGCAGCAGAGATAAAAGGGAAGGAGACCAGGAGGGGAGAGAAGAAGAGCAGGATCCTCTCCTCAGAGATTCTACCACATGGCTCTCCTTGGCTGTCCCAGACTTTTGAACATCTGTGTTCTGTTGAAAGAGGGAGACTCCTCCTTTACAGAGCATAAAGAAATTGGATGAAAATGCATCTCCTAGAACAGAAAGCCGGATGTGAAAAAAATCAATTTACATAACTTCACCAATGCAAAATGCAAACCATTAAAAGGTCTTAACATGTTGCAGGTGGCATTTGTACCATGGAGTTAGAGAAAAAATGCAAAGCCAAGAGAGCCTAGCATCATGGCTAAACGGGTGACATTGCAATTAGATCTTCATTCAAATTCCAGTGCCGCCTCTTAGTAGCTGTGACAAGGGGGGCAAGTGAATCCTTCTCAGATTTTGTTTCCTTTTTGTAAAATGGGGGTGCTAGTAATTTCCTCATAGGGCTGTACAAGTTTAATGAGAAGTGTAAGAGTTTAACGAATGTCAGCTATCATTGGATTGACCAAAAAGTTCATTTGTTTTTTTCCATATGATGGCTCTAGTAGTGCTTAGTTATCTTTAACTTCATTTGAAACAATTTTGTTAGATTGTATTATGACAGCTGTCATATCAGTGTGCACTAAAAAATCAAAATTGGTAAATTTTTGTGTAGCCATTTTGATATTGCAGATGGAAGAAAGTAAACACTTTTTGCATATTATGCTTTATTATTTCAAGAAAGGTAAAAACAACTGAAATGTAAAAAGCGATTTGTACTGTGTATGCAGAAGGTGCTATGACTGATTGAACATGTCAAAAGTGGTTTGCAAAATTTTACACTGAGGATTTCTCACTGAATGATGCTCCACGGTCAGGCAGAACAGTTTAAGTTGATAGTGATCAAGTCAAGACATTAATTGAGAATAATCAATGTTCTACAATGTAGGAGCTAGCCAACATACTCAAAATATCCAAATCAATAAAGTTATTAGTGAAAATGAAAAATGTGTCTTTTGTTTTATGGAAAAAACTAAATGAACTTTTTAGCCAACCCAGTATTAATGCATGATGGAAGTTGACCTTTAGAAATAAATCCAGACTTCTGGCCAAGATGGAGGCTTAAGTGGACATACTATGCCTCCTCACACAACCAAAATTAAGGACAACAAGGATTTAGAAACAAGAAAACAACCAGAACTGAAAGAAAATTGAACTGTACAGAGGTCTGACAACCATTCATCCAGACTGGCAAGAGGGGTGGAGCCGCGGCAGGAGGAAGCTGAGGTTGGCGGACCGGGTGCACAGGCAGTTGCTGGTAGACCCGGGCCTGCAGGCAGTGGCTAGCAGACCCCAGGCACAAGGCAGCTGGCTGACCAGGCGGTCCCACATTCACACGCACATAATCCAGTTGAAAGTGGGGAACAAGACAGAATTCGCAACCCAGGGCACCAGTGCCAGGAACTAAAACCTAAAAACACCATAGACCCACCCCCACATACAGCACCACAACCCAGCAACCGGGTTGCCCTGCCCTGGGGAACACCTAAGGCTCCAGCCCTCACTACATAACAGCCACAACCAGACCAAAAAGAAAAAATGGCTCAAATGGGAGAACAGATCAAAGCCCCAGAGCCAATTCATCTAAGTGACCAAGAGGTAGCCAACCTATCAGATGCACAGTTCAAAGCACTGGTGATCAGGATGCTCACAGAATTGGTTGATTTTGGACACAAATTAAATGAACAAATGAAGGCTACACTAAGTGAAATGAAGGAAAATGCACAGGGAACCAACAGTGATGGGAAGAAAACTGGGACTCAAATCAATGGAGTGGACCAGAAGGAAGAAAGAAACAACCAAACAGAAAAGAAGGAAGAAACAAGAATTCAAAAAAATGAGGAGAGGCTCAAGAACCTCCAGGACATCTTCAATTGTTCTAACATCCAGATTGTAGGGGTACCAGAAGGGGAAAAGGAAGAGCAACAAGTGGAAAACTTATTTGAACAAATAGTGAAGGAGAACTTCCCCAATCTGGCAAAGGAAATAGACTTCCAGGAAGTCCAGGAAACTCAGACAGTCCCAAAGAAGTTGGACCCAAGGAGGAACACACCAAGGCACATCATAATTACATTAGCCAAGATTAAAATGAACGAGAGAATTCTAGAAGCAGCAAGGGATAAGGGGACAGTCACCTAAAGTAGTTCCCATCAGACTGTCAGCTGATTTCTCAAGAGTCCTTACAGGCAAGAAGGGGCTGGAAAGAAGTATTCCAAGTCATGAAAGGCAAGGACCTACATCCAAGATTGCTCTATCCAGTGAAGCTGTCATTTAGAATGGAAGGGCAAATAAAGTGCTTCTCAGATGAGGTCAAGTTAAAGGAGTTCATCATCACCAAGTCCTTATTCTATGAAACGTTAAAGGGACTTATCTACGAAAAAGAAGATAAAACTATGACAGTAAAAAGACAGCAAACTCACAGATATTTACAACCACACCTAAAACAAAAGCAAGCTAAGCAAACAACTAGACCAGGAGCAGAAACACAGAAATGGAGATCATACGGAGGGTTAGCAACAGGAGAGTGGGAGGAGGAGTGAGGGGGGAAAAGGTACAGAGAATAAATAGCATAGATGGTGGATAGAAAATAGACAGGGGGAGGGCAAGAATAGTGTGGGAAATGTAGAAGCTAAAGAACTTATGACACGTGGACATGAACTAAAGGGGGGAGTGTGGGTGGGAGGGGGTGTGAAGGGTGGAGGGGAATGATGGGGGAGAAATGGGACAACTGTGATAGCATAATCAATAAAATATAATTAAAAAAAATAGTAGGTGGAAGCTGTGAACACCAGTACACCTGCTGGAAGAGCAAATCCACTAATAAAAAATAAAAAATAAATAAAAATTAAAAGAAGTAAATCCAGAATGCTTGTTCATTTTTTGCATCTCAATGCATAGTTTATGAGAGATTTTCTAGAGCTTTGTTTAGAGAACAGATGGTGAGCCATCTACCTCCTTGCTCTCCCTCCGGCTCCCTGACTGCCCATCCCTTTGGTCTCCAGGGCTGGAGGAGGGACCCCACCCTGAGCTGGCAGAGAAAATACAAACAGTGTTTTCTGTCACCTGAATACCAGCAGCATTTGCAAATATACTGAGTCCCTTATGAGGAGCTATAGACTTGATTTCCCATGGCTCTTTCTTTCTCATTTTTCTGAGACCACGTTTTTTTGCACAGCAATAGCCCTCTTCAACAGCAGCTTCTCCAAGTCCTAGAAATTAGGTACAGTGATGACACTTTAGGCTTCCTGAAATTCTAGGTAAAGGGACCCTGGAACAGGTGTAGAGGCTGGTGAGGACCCTCTCTGCAGAGAAGGGTGGGAAAATCCTCACAAGGTTAGTATCTCCTAAGCCTCATGTCCCAAGCCACAGAGCAATATAATTTCATGACCAGCAGTACTGTATGCCTGAGTCCAGCAACACAGTTTTAAGGCCTTTACGAAGAGGAAGCAATCACGTAGGTATTACAAGGTACATCAAAAGCTGATGAACAAATAATTATCACCTCCTGCATTACACACCCAAATACCCAAAGATTAGATGACCATCTTGGTCTCTCATTTTCTAGTGGGGAAGGATAAGAGCTACTGCCCAAGGTTGGCCAGAACACTGAGGTCAGAAACAGGCTGAAATTTTCCTTCCAGATTTAGTCCTCTAACATTTTCCACATCTTATTGGGGAACTTTATGCACATACAGTATTAGCCAGTAAATAACTGAAGCACTTTTCTAAAAGCAGGCAAGTCCAACTCTATTAAGGGTCTGATCCACAAATACAAAACCTTCATAAACTATTCATGCTTCTCTGGGGCTTAATTGGGACTTGCAGAGAACAGTGTGAAGGACTTAACACTTAGTTACAAACCCTTGCTAGGAAGTCAATTTATTCTGAATTCTTGGAGGAAGGACAGAATGTATGGCTATTTACTTTTAATAACAAAACCACTTAGCAACATCAGCCTGTCTCTTAGTCAAAGAACATTATTATCATCATAGGGTGAGGCCTGGGTCTGAAGTTGGCCTTCACTGGACACATTGCCAGATACACATGCTTGGGGGGACCTTACCAGGACCCTCCAGGGTGTTGATAGATCAAGACATGACTACACACCCACGATGCTTCTGAGGCTGATCCTAGGCCATCAGCTTCTGGACCTTGCCAAGCAGTAGGAATGTTTGAAGTTCTCAGTGTAATACTTTCCTATTCCTTAACCTTAATAACAATATTAATAAAAATAACAACTCACATTTATTGAACCCTTTTTACATGCCAGGCACTGTCCTAAGTCTTTTTTATTTTAAAGTATATTTTATTGATTATGCTATTATAATTGTACCATTTTTTTCTCCCTTTTATCCCCCTGTTCCCTGCACCCCCCTCCCACCAGCATTCCCCCCACTTAGTTCATATCCATGGGTCATGCATATAAGTTATTTGGCTTCTCCATTTCCTATACTATTCTTAACCTCCCCCTGTCTATTTTGTACCTACCATTTATGCTTCTTATTCCCTTTACTTTTTTCCCCATTCTTCCCCTCCCGCTCCCCACTGAAAACCCTCCATATGATCTCCATTTCTATGATTCCATTCCTGTTCTAGTTGTTTGCTTAGTTTTTGTTTTTGATTTTTTAGGTTCAGTTGTTGATAGTTGTGAGTTTGTTGTCATTTTACTGTTCATAGTTTTGATCATCTTCTTTTTCTTAGATAAGTCCCTTTAACATTTCATATAATAAGGGCTTGGTGATGATGAACAAACTCTTTTAATTTTACTTTATCTGGGAAGCCCTTTGCATTTTCTCATTTCACAGCTATTCTGAGTGCTAGGTTTTATTATTGCCACCATATTTTACAAATGCAAAAACTAAGGCACAGAGAAGGTAAATAAAAAAGTTACCCCAAATCTTACAGGTCAAAAAGCTATGGAGCTGAGACCCAAACCCACAGTCTGGTCCCAGATGCACTTACCACTATGTTATTCAAACTTGCTTGTTGCATCCTATATTTTTTTCTGGGTTTTCTCATGAGGTCTGAGGAGGAGGCCCCTCTCGCCTTCTTTGGTATCTGACCAAAACACTTGTCTGGCACTGATGGTTGCCATCTAATGCTTGTTGTTAGTGTCCCCACCTCAGTCATGCCATTTTCCTTTTAACTTAATATTGACTCTTTCAGATTTCTTACCTCAAATGCTATTTTCTAATCAAAATAGATCAAAACTTCATTTCCCTTAAGAATCAAAATAAAATAGTGGAACATGTGTTCTGAAGACAGATTTCAATTGCCCTTCTACTACATACAGATGAGTGGCCTTGGGCAAGTTATTCCATATTCGAGTCTTAGATCCCTTGCCTATAAAATGTAGGCAACCATACTTACTTCGTAAAGTTATTATTAAAAAGGATATAAAATACCTATTAGATGTAATAAAGAGTAATTCCCTGAGACTCTTTCCTGTTCTAAGCCTCTGCAGGCATATCTAATTTTATTGCTTTTTGCTTTACTGCAGTATGCAGATACTGTCTTTTTCTTTTTCTTTTTTTTAAAACACATTAAAGGTTTGTGGCAACCTTGCATTTAGCAAGTTGATACCATTTTCCAACATTTGATCACTTCCTGTCTCTCTGTTACATTTTGGTAATTCTTGTAATATTTCAAACTTTTCCATGATTATTACATTTGTTTCAGTGATCTGTGATCAGTGGTCTTTGGTGTTACTACTGTAGGTGTTTGGGGGCACCACACACAACCCATATGAGATGATGAGCTTAAGAAACAGTGTGTATGTTCTGGCTGCTCCACTGACTCGCTGTCCCTGTTTCCCTCCTTGCCAGCCTCCCTATTCCCTGAGACTCAACGACATTAAAATTAGGCCCAGAGATACCCCTAAAATGGCCTTTAAGTGTTCAAGTGAAAGGAAGAGACACATGTCTCTTACTTTAACTCAAAAGCTAGTAATGATTAAGCTTAGTGAGGAAGGCATGTCAAAAGCCAAGACAGGCTGAAAACCAGGCCTCTTGTGCCAAACAGTCAAGTTGTGAATGCAAAGAGAAAGTTCTTGAAGAAAATTAAAAGTGCTACTCCAGTGAACACATGAATGAGAAGTGAAACAGCCATATTGCTGATATGAAGAAAGTTTTAGTGGTCTGGAGAGAAGATCAAACCAGCCACAACATTCCCTTAAGCCAAATGAAGGTCCCAACTCTCTTCAATTCTATGAAGGCTGAGTGAGATGAGGAAGCTGCAGAACAAAAGCCTGAAAATAGCAGAAATTGATTCATGAAGTTTAAGAAAGAAGCCATCCCATGACATAAAAGTTCAAGGTGAAGCAGCAAGTGCTGACATAGAAGCTGCAGCAAATTACCCAGAAGTTCTAGCTAAGATAATTAATGAAGGTGGCTACCTATGCATAACACCTGGTTTTCAATGTAGATGAAACAACCTTATATGGAAGAAGATGCCATCTAGGACTTTCGTGGCTAAAGAGGAGAGAGGTCAATGCCTGGCTTCAAAGGACAGGCTAACTCTTTTGTTAGGGGCTGATGCAGTTGGTGACTTTAAGGTGAAGCCAATGGTCCTTTGCCATTTCAATAATCCTAGGGCCCTTAAGAATTATGCTAAACCTGCTCTGCCTGTGCTCTATAAGTGGAACAACAAAGCCTGGATGATAGCACATCTGTTCACAACACAGTTTTCTGAATATTTTAAGCAATAGGTTGAGACCTACTTCTCAGAAAAAAAAATTCTTTCAAAATATTACTGCTCACTGACAATGGACTTGGTCACCCAAGAGCTCTGATATACAATGAGATGAATGTTGTTTTCATGCTTATTAACATAACACCCATTCTGCAACCTATGGATTAAGGAGTAATTTTGACTTTCAGGTCTTATTATCAAAGAAATACATTTCATAAGGCCATAGCTGCCACAGACAGCATTTCCTCTGATGGATCTGGGCAAAGTAAATTGAAAATCTTCTGGAAAGGATTCATCATTTTGGAGCCATTAAGAAAATTCGTGATTCATGGAAAAAGGTAAAAATATCAGGAGTTGGGAGGAGAGAGGTAAAAATATAAAAGGAGTTGGGAGGAAGTCAATTTCAACCCTCATGGGTGACTTTGAGGGGTTCAGAACTTCAGTGGACTCAGTAACTGCAGATGTGGGGGAAACAGCAAGAGAACTAGAATTAGAAGTGGAGCCTGAATTGGCTGAACTGCTGCAATCTCATGATAACACTTGAATGGATGAGGAGTTGTTTCTCATGGAGGAGCAAAGACAGTGGTTTCTTGAGGTAAAATCTACTCCTAGTGATGCTGTGAAGCTTGCTGAAATGACAACAAAGAAATTAGTGTATTGCATAAACTTAGTGGATAAAACAGGGTTTGAGAAGATTGAATAAATTTTGAAAAAAGTTCTACTATAGGTAAAATGTAATCACCTACTACAGGGAAATCCTTTGTGAAAGAAAGAGTTCACTGATGTGGCAAAATTCATTTTTGTCTTACTTTAAGAAATTACCACATTACTCAACTTTCAGCAATCAACAGCCTGATCAGCCAGCATCCATTAAGATCAAGGCGAGACCCTCCACCAGCAAAAAGATTATGAGCTGATGAAGGCCCAGAGAATGGCTAGTATTTTTTTAGCAATCAAGTACTTTTTAATTAAGGTATGTACTATGTTTTCTTTAGACATAGTGCTACTGCACACACAACAGACTCCAGTATGGTGTAAACAAAACTTTTATATGAAACAAAAAATTCATGTGACTTACTTTATTGTGGTGGTCTGGAGCCAAAGTCGGAATATCTCCAAGGTATGTCTGTAACTAGCTTTATTGCTTCAGTAGTTATATATTTTCAAGAAAGGAAAGTTTAGGTTCACTGACTGGTTTCATTCCATGTCTCTTGGGTGTGAAAAACCAATGAGCAACCACTGACTACCAAATGCACAGCCCTGGGCTAAGGCCAAGAGAATTACATTACAGGGAGCAATAAGATACATGTGCATGGAAAGATAACCAACCATTCCAAGAAGTAAATGAACAGGAGACTAACAGAAGGCAAAGACACTTCCCACTGGGCCCTGTGTGAAGTTAGATGAGAGACATTTTTAGGAAACAGCAGACTGGGACAGGCAGAGAAGATGGGAAAAATTCCAGGAAGGGCTCACAGAGAGCATAGTGAGGTCTCACCAAATACATCCATCCAGTCAACATGAAGACAGCTACCTGGACAGCAGGGCTAATGGCAGGACTTGAAGGCTGACTTATTAATTGGTGGTGGACACATGTTGCTGTATTTTGCTTTACCGTTTACCAAGTAATTTACATATGTCACCCTGGTTAATCCTTACGAGGACTACGCTAAGCCAGAATTATCTCCAATTGGCAGTTGAGAAAACACACTCAGAGACTCAGAGTTACATTATTTCCACAGTTGATCCTCAAAATAATTCTGAGAGATAGGTAGGGCAGGCATTCTCTCCATTTCAGAAGAAGGTACAGGTAAACCAAGGCTCAGAGAGCCCAACATTCTACTCAAGTGGTTTTCAATGCCAAAGCTAAAAACCCACTATCTCTTTTTATAATTAATATTGATAATGCCACCTTTATTATCTTGAAATCAAATCAAGTCAGAAATAAGGTAAAACCCAGAACTGTGACAATTAAAGCTGACACACAAATATCTAAAGTGCCGCCTAGAAGACAGGATGCCCTAGGCTGAGACCCATCCAAAGTCAAAGGTAAGGCCATGTCTCAAATTCAGGTCACTGGACTTTTGGAGCAAGGCTCTTTCTCCTTGAAAACAAGGGATGTGGCCAGAGTAGAGGACACAGATCTCTCAAACTGTGAATGGGAGAACCGGGTATCTGTGTGGTCCAGCCTGCTGCTTTTTATCCCCCTCATGTTTGCCACCAGTTATTAAGAAGGTTTCATTTATATCATATCTGCTCATATCTTCATTTTTTAATCTCTCAAACTCAACTTGCTAAAGTGGAAATTAAACTTTTGTCTTCTACTCCATTATAAATTATACATCCTAGTTCTTAAAACCACCAAAAAACACAGGGACCTGAGCAGAATCACTTACATTCTTCATGGCCAACTCAAGTCAAGCTGTAGTACAAAATAAGACATTAGGAAACAAGCCTCTTGTTTTACAAGACTGTGAATGGCTCTGGAATAGATTTATCTCCCTCTTGCTCAAACTACCTGACAGGACTGATGGCTTTGATCAACCCTACCAAGAAAAAAAAAAAAGACATTTGGAGTTCACATTCCGGAGGTGCCTTTGGGAGATTCTGGGCTGACAAATTTTATGCACAGATGTCAGGAAGTAAAGCAAAACATTATTTTCACTCTTGTGACTTAATTCATGCACTTTAATGCCATGTTAGCATGCTTGTAAGCCTATGTCATGTTTAAACAGTAAGCAGTTTGCATCTCTCAGCTGCTGCGTAACATTCTTTCAGCAGATGCTAAATAATAAAACACACATACTATGAAGAAACTGATTTTCTGTAGCTCAGGTCCTTAAGTTCTAGCTGTCCAGAGTTATTCATTCAACAAATGATTACTAAATACCTATGGAGTGCAAGTCACTGTGAGAAGTTTAAAGCTATCCTGAGTCTTTCCAGGCTTCCACAGTCTGGTGATGAATATGAGCCAGGACCTGGGAACAAGGCCCTGTGTGAGGGACCCTGAAGGCAGTAGGAGCTAGGAGTTAGAGGAGAATCCAATCAATGTCTGGCCATTGGCAACCCAAGCCAGGAATGGTGGGGATAAATAAAATCTACATAAAACCCCACATTTAAATTAATTTAAAAGGTGAAACCATTTCAAAAGATTGATAGGTAAAACTCTTTCAACTTCTTGCCCTAACCACATACTAGTAAGCCAGCCTAAAACTGACATATTAGGTAGGGGGAAGAGGAACTATTATTTTACCAAGTCAGCTGACGGGCAGGGACCAAATACCAATTGAGCAAGAAGAGAATATGCCAAAAAGAGAGAATGTTGGTGGGAAGTCTAGACGTAGTGCTTGCCTGATCTACAAGTCAGAGACAGAAAGGCTTATATGCCAAGCAAAATACAGACCAAAAATATCTTTAAGGTTTATTAAAGTATTATGATACAAATCTCATTTTTATTAATTCTGCCTCATTTGTTAAAGAAAGAAAGCCACATTTTAAGGAAATGAATAAATATTGTCAAAATTTGTTTTATTTCTTACAACCTTACAAACAAAATATTTCAATTTTTGTTTTTCTTTATTTTTCAATAACACATCCTTATTTTCTTCTTGAAAGAGTTTAGTATTTTATTTTATGGAGGGTAAAAAAAATAAAGACTACATTCATGATATGACACCCTCATCTAGTGGAATGCTGTGATACTGCTAAGATTTTTTTAAAAATATGTATTTTATGGACCATGCTATTACAGTTGTCCCAGGTTTTTCCCCATTGACCCCTTTGCCCAGTACCCCCCATCCCCTCCAGCAATCACCCCCTTAGTTCATATTCATGGGCCATGCATATAAGTCCTTTGGCTTCTCCATTTCCTATATCATTCCATTCTTAACATTCTCCTGTTTATTTTGTACCTACACAATTATGCTTCTTACTCCCTGCACCTTCTCCCCCATTCTCCCCCTCCCCCTCCCAGCTGATAACCCTCCAAATAATATCCATATCTATGATTCTGTTCCTGTTCTGCTTGTTTGCTTAGTTTTTATTTTTTTAGATTCGGTTGTTGATAGTTGTGAATTTGTTGCCATTTTAATTTCATAGTTTTGATCTTTTTCTTAAATAAGTTCCTTTAACATTTCATGTAATAATGGCTTGGTGATGATGAACTCCTTTAACTTTGCTTGTCTGAGAAGCACTCTATCTGCCCTTCCATTCTAAATGATAGCTTTGCTGGATAGAGTAACCTAAGGTTGTAGGTTCTTGCTTTTCATCACTTTGAATACTTCTTGCCAGTCCCTTCTTGCTCATAATGTTTCTTTTGATAAATCAGCTGACAGTTTTATGGGAACTCCTTTGTAGGTAACTTTCTGCTTTTCTCTTGCTGCTTTTAAAATTATCTCTTTGTCTTTAACCTTTAGCAATTTAATTATGATGTGTCTTGGTGTGGCCTCTTTGGGTCCAACTTGTTTGGGACTCTTTGTGCTTCCTGGAGTTGTATATCTATTTCCTTTACCAAATTAGGGAAATTTTCTTTCATTATTTTTTCAAATAAGTTTTCAATTTCTTGTTCTTCCTCTTCTCCTTTGGCATCCCTCTGATTTGGATGTTGGTATGTGTGGAGATGCCCCAGAGGAACCTTATACTATTCTCATTCTTTTAAATTCTTTTTTCTTCTTGCTGTTCTGGTTGAATGTTTATTTATTCCTTATGTCTGATCATTGATTTGGATCCCAGCTTCATCCACTCCACTGTTGGTTCCCTGTAGATATTTCTTTATTTCACTTCATTTCTTCCTGGGTCTTTTTATTTTGTGGTCATACTCAAGGACTTCTTTGAGCATTCTGATCACCAGTGTTTTGAACTCTACATCTGATAGGTTGGTTATCTCTGTTTCATTTAGTTCTTTTTCTGGGGTTTTGTTCTTCTTTCATTTGGGCCATATTTCTTTGTCTCCTCAATTTGGCAGCTTCCCTGTATTTGTTTCTGTGTATTAGGTAGAGCTGTTTTGACTCCCTGTCTTAGCAGCATGGCCTATTGTAGAAAAGGCACTTATAAATTGTATGGAGTGGAGACTTAGGCAATCGCAGGGCAACCTACTTCACCAGTTTATGGTTCTGTGCAGGAGGAGGGCTAGGAGAGGGGACAGTGATGCTGCCTGGCTTCTGGAAGTTTGCCTGGCACTTGCCCTGTGCAATTGGCACCATTCTAGCTGTTAAGTTGTGCTGAATCCCAGAGGGGGTGGGTCTGTATATATTTTAAGTCCATGCAGGCCCTTTAAGAGGAGTCTCCTGAAAATCCATCAGTTTCTTCCACCTCTCCAACCCCCACTGATTTTTACAGCCAGAAGTTATGGGGATTTATCTCCCTGGTGTTAGAACCCTGGGCTGTGCTGTCTGGCCTGGGGCCAGTATCACTCACTGAAAAGGTATCTTTCCCAATTTTTATCTACTACATGTGAATTTGGGACCACCCATTCTGCTGCTACCACCTCTCCACATCATACCATGTCTGCATCCCTCCTACACATCTGGATGAATGTGGCTTTTTTAAATCCTTGGTTGTAATTTCCAAACAGCTCAATTTTCTGATGTTTTGGGGTGTTATTTATTTTGAGATCTAGTTGCAATTCTTTCTGTAGATACGCAGGGAAGAAAAGCATGTTTACCTATGCCTCCATCTTGACCAGAAATCTCTTGCTGCTGAGGTTTTTAAAAACAGATTTATTGAGCTATCACTTACATACCATAAAATTTACCCATTTAAAATATACAATTCAACAAACAACAAGTTCTGGCGAGGAATGTGGAGAAAGGGGAACACTTTTGCACTGTTGGTGGGAATGCAGATTGGTGCAGCCATTGTGGAAAGCAGTATGGAGATACCTCAAAAAATTGATAATGGATCTTCCTTTTGACCCAGCAATCCCACTTTCCGAAATATATCTGAAGAAACCCAAAACACTAATTTGAAAGAACATAAGCACCATTATGTTCACTGCAGTGTTATGTACAATTGCCAAGATATGGAAGCAGCCCAAGTGTCCATCAGTAGATGAATGGATAAAACAACTATGGAACATTTACATAATGGAATACTACTTGGGTATAAAAAAGAAAATTTTACCCTTTTTCAACAGCACAGATGGACCTGGAAAACATTATGCTAAGTGAAATAAGCCAGTCAGAGAAAGACAAATACCATATGATTTCACTCATATGTGGAATTTAATGAACAAACTGAACTAACAAGCAAAACAGGCAGACTCATAGATAGAAAACAGGATGATAGTTAAGTATGGAGAGGTAGGTTAGAGGGTGGAGGGACTGAGCAAAAAGGAAAAAGGACTCATGGACATGGACAACAGTGTGGTGATTGCAGGGCAGAGGGAGTATAAGGGGACTAAATGGGAATGAAAAAATACAATAAAATTTTTTTGTAAATAAAAAGTAAATAAAATACACAATTTAGTGGGTTTTCATATATTTAATATGATTCAGCTGTCACCAGAAACTAATTTTAGAACATTTTCATCATCCTGAAGTAAAATTCTATACACATTTTTTTATTTAGTAGCCATTTTTCATTTTCCCCTGCCTCCTGCCCCTTACCTCAGGCCTAGATAACTATTAGTCAACTTTCTGTCTCTATAGTTTTGCCTATTCTGGGCATTTCATATAAATGGGCGTATACAATGTTTTTGTGACTGGCTTTTTTCACTTAACATAAAGTTTTTGAGGTTCGTCCATGTTACAGAATTTATCAGTACCCCATTCTTTTTTAGTGCCCCATTCTTTTTATTGCCAAATAATATTCCATTATATGAATAAACCACCTTTTGTTTATCCATTTATCAGCTGAAACACATATGAGTTCTCATATTTTAGCTACATGCATAGTGTTGCTAAGAACAGTTGTGTATAAGTTTTATGTGGACATATTTCATTCCTCTTGCACCTATACCTAGGATTGGAGCTTTGGGTCATACGGTAACTTCAGGCTTAGCATTTTGAGGGGGTGCCAATTGTATTCCAAAGTGACTGTGCCATTTTGCATTCCCACCAGCCGTATATGAGAGTTCCATTTTTCTATATTCTTGCTGATACCTATTATAGATTTTTAATTACAGTATCTTAGTTGATGTGAAGTGTTACACCATATGGTTTTTATTTGCATATTCATGATGACTAATAATGTTGAGTGTCTTATTCATGTGCATATAACATTGTATATGTTCTTTAGATAAATTTCCATTCAAGTCCTTTGCCCACTTTTGATTAGTTTACGTGGGGTTTTTGTTGTTGTTATTGCTAAATTGTAATATATATATATATATATTCTGCACACGAGACAATTATATGAATTGCAAATATTTCCTCTCCTTGTATGAGTTGTCTTTTACTATCTTGATAGTGTCCTTTGAAAAACAGCTTTTAATTTTGATGATACTAAAAGATTCTTAAATTATTCTTGCTACTCTATACTATAGGGGAGGTGAAATTAAGATGAGGGCATGTACACTCATGTTCATGCAGCAGCATTATTCACAACAGCCAGAAGGTGGAAGCAACCAAAGTGTTGACCACCTGAAGAATGGGCCAATGAAATGAGGGACGTACATACACTGGAATATTACCCAGCCTTCAAGAGGAAGGAGATTCTGACACATGATACAACATGGATGGTCCTTGAGGACTTTTTCCTAGGTAAAATCAAGCAATCACAAGAAGAAAAATACTGTATGAGTCCACTTATATGAGGTACTGGGGGAGCGGGGAGGGAGTTACTATCTAACGGGAACAGTGTCAGTTTTGGAAGATGCAAAGAGCTCTGGAGATGGACAGTGGTGATAGGTGCACAACCATGTAAATGTATTTAATGCCACTGAACTATACAGTTTAAAATAGTTTTTACTGTTTTAAATCCTGGCTTTAAATGGTTAAAATAGTAAAATAAAAATAAATTAAAAGATGAGGGCAGCAGTTGGTTTCCTTTTCCTTGGGTTTCACTTTCATCACCTTGCTCTTTCCTGTCAATTTCTATGCTGAAAGGTAATATGGACCAAACACACAAAAAGTAAAAGTTTTGAACAATCCAAGAACAAGCAGACTTCTGAGGTAAATGACACAGCAAATGTGAAAATAAATTCCTTTTGCTGATTCCCATATCTGAAGAGGAGCTATGCTATGTGAGGTACCATGCTGAATTCTGGGGATTCCAAGATGCCTAAAATAAGGATCCTCTGCCTCAGAGGAATTTTCAGATTAGGAACGTATTTTCAATCCCATAAATGAGAAATTTTTAAAGGCTGGAATGAACAACACTGCACTCAGGGTCAGACTACACTTAGAAGCTCTGGATTCTTCCCTCCTCTGATACAATAGTACATCTTCCAACTCTAGGAAAAGCCAAAATCTCTTATTCACCCATTAAATATAAAAGAGCATGATTATGTAATTTGAGATCGACAGTCATTTTTATGAATGAATTTATGCAGATGCCTGTTTACAACTCTCTCATTTCCCCTGACTGCATGTGAAAGGTCACTGCAGCTGAGGAGCATGCAATACAGTCATGCTGTGCACTCATTAACAGCAGAGCCAGCCTGCTGAGGACTAACAGGAAATGCCACATATGACAAAAGTCTAAATGATCTACCAAATCAAATCTTTAAAACTTATAGACATATTTTACTATGATACAAGACTACACCAGAATAAGAAAAAGGTGTAGAAGATAGATTAATTAGAATCATCTATGCTAAAGAGTACTTTGAAAAGATAGAAGAATTATCTTTTGCATACCCACAGGAGTTCATTTAATAACTCAACAAATATTTATTAAGCATCTATATGCCAGGCTCCGTGCTAGGTTCTAGGATGAAATAAAGAATGAGACCCAACCTTCTCTGCCCCTCCCCAATGTTTCTCATGGGAGACGTTGAGGAACATGTTCAATGAATGCTTGATAGAAGATGTATAAGGTACTATGAAGGCAATAGAACTATGGAATGGCATGGAGAAATCAAAGAAGGCTTGCTGGAGGAGTAGAGACTTGGGGTGCATAGAAGTAACCAGGCAAAGAAGGCACAGTGAGGACTAGTGTTCTGGGGAGAAAGAATAGCATATGCAAAGAGATGACATATCTACACAGGTGAGACATCGGGCTCTGGAGTCAGGAAGGTCCAGGACAGAGTCCCGTTCTACTACTTGTTAGATAAGTGACTCTGCAAGTTAATTAATCTTTTCCAGCCTCAATTTTCTTATCTGCAAAATGGAGACAGCAACTGTACCTCCTCATAGTGTATTAAATGAGATAAGCACATAAGAGGGGCTCAATAAATGTAGCTATTACCATCAAGGTTATTTATTTTAAATAGAAAAGGGTATAGTAAGAAAAGAATTTGAGAAAAACTTTTAATCCTTGCTATTTGCTTTTACTTTAGTCTCATCTTTCAGCCTAACCATGAAGTATTCATGTCCAACAAATGTCTGAGATAATGTCTGAGATGCTTAAATTGTCGATGTAGCCTCTTTTATAGGAACACATATGTTATCAGTTAGTGTTAGATTCAGCTGTGAGTGACAGAGACCCAAAATAATGATTTAAATAAAATAAAAATGCATTTCTCTCGTATGTGAAAGTCCATATGCAGGCAGCACAGTGCCATGCCTACGAGCTCTGGCCAATGAAGTCCTCACAGAACCACAAGCCTTCCACATCACTGTTCCTACATCCTCTGAGTGTGGTCGTTGTTCTTTTGATCCAATATGGTGGTCACAGCTCTGCTCATCATAACTCTGTCCCCTGCAGAAGGGTGGGGGAAGAAATAAACAAGAAAGGGCAAGAGACACACACACCAGTTTTTTTCCCAAAGGATCCTGGAAACTACCAACTAATCTTTCTGCTCATATTCTACCAGCAAGAACTAGTCACCTGGCCTCCTCTGGTTGCCAGGGAGGCTGGGAAACATAGTCTTTATTCAGGATGGTTGTGAACACAACTAAAACTTATGGGTTCTGAAAAAATAGAATAAATGTTTCTGCCACGACACTCAATATGCTAAGAAACTCAAAATATAATGGGTATTTCAAAAGGAGAGAAATCCCTGACATCAGTCACTAAGCGCAAATTGTGAGAAATTTACAGAACTCTAGCTGAAAAATTGACAAGAATACCAAGAGAACTGGTATACACAGGTGAGCCACAAAGAGATGAAAAGCTGGTGATAAAGTGCGTGGGATAACCAGTGTACCAATAGTTCTTTTCATCTCCTTTGTGGACAAGAGCATGGAAGAAAGTTAACTGATGCTTTTAGAAAGTAATATAATGGTAAATAAAGATGAATATATTCTCTGATCCAGTAAACCCATTTCTTGCATTTTCTTCAACAATGAAACAAATCTGTTTGCTGAATATTCAGTGAGAAAAGTCAATAGATACCAAACTGTACAGTAGAATTGAATTGCTCTACAAAATGCTATATTTTATATAGCCATTAAAAATGAAAACCATGTACAAACTGCATTCTATGAAGTGAACAGAAATGTTTATTGATTATAATTAGATATACATTAGATATCTATAAATAAGGATATAAATTTAACTTTTAAAAACTGAACAACTGATTAAAGGCTCCAACCCGCAGCTCAGTCAAAGCTAGATAGGCTTTATATAAACTCACAAGAATTTTAAAAATACAAATAATTTTCTGTTCCATGGGTTGGAGAATGAAACACATTTTTAATGAACAAATAGCACAAGCTTAGCTAAAATGAAATATCATGTATGACTTTAACCAGAACTGTAATCAGCTACAAAACTGACTATTCTGAATATACTTCCTTTCCCTTCTCTGTGTTCCCTGATGGCACTAATAATGAGTATATTACTGACAATGGACACTATGAAGCAAAGAAGCAATGTTTAGAGTTCAAGAAAAAACAGGGGAAAGAAGCAAACAGAATGACCAAAATTAAATCATCAGCTCTAGAATAATAGTAAAAATAAAGAAAACTGTCATCTCTTAGAAAAGTTTTGCCTCTTTTGAGAAACTTGTATGCTTTCTCCTTTTCAAGAGTGTGAGTTATATACTATATCATGTTTCCTTTTTGCCATGGCCACCAGGGAGCGCCATATAAAATCCATCAAAAGGCCTATTTTAACACTTACGGATAGTATTTTGGCCTTCTCTTCTTTTACTTGGTTCTGGTTTTCCATTTCTAGATCCCCTCTACCTGATCCCCTCTACCTGATCCCCTCATTATTATACATCTGTTGAAGGTCACTTCAAGTTTTTTACAGGAAGGGAACAGAATAAGTCAAGTAAACAAATTCCCTGGAATCTTTTATATTCCATAAAAAGTAGCACACAGTTCTAGTTCCTCCTAAGTGAGCTCATCAAAACTATCCACATCTCTTATGACCTGTACTTCTTTTACTGGGGGTTAGTTTGGTATTCAGAGGCCACAGTAAAAACCACATTCACTACAGAACACACACAGCTTGACCCTGCCGTTCCCACGATAGCTTCATGATCTCCTCAAGAGACATTCTGCTTTAAAATGCAAACACCATGCTTCATCCTGCTATACAGCCTGTGGTTAGAAAGTGATTCCTATAATTTTCTATTCATGTTTTCTTACAAAAAGTACATTCTATTGTAACTCTCCATCACTGCTATATCGAACCATCTAATGTACGCCCCTTTAAAACACTGAACTAGCTGCCTCTGTAAAGACTGTCAATTTTATCCTGCATAAATTATTTTACAAGATAAACTACAAAGAAAAAAATACCAGGAGATTTAATAGCCCTCTCTGCTTTTATTTAAAGAAAAAAATTATTCACTTCTCTCCATAGGGATGTATTGTTTTTCCTTTTCTATACATGCCTTCGTTGCATGTTTTGAAAATTATCTAAGATATAATCCCAAATCCAGCAAAACACAAGAAGGATCTCATGAAAATTAATTCTTCTTTTAGCACTTAGGAAGGACTTCTGATACATCATTTCTTGATACATTCACTTATTAATTCTTCTGGTAAATATTCAACAAGCCCCTACTATGTGCCAGGTACTAGGCGAGGCATACACCCTGTCTGCTCTTTTCCTATACAATGTGGCTTTGGGCAACACACAAAAAAGGTTTCATTCGGAGCTGATTTTCTGCTTGCACACTGCAGTGTGTTTACACCAGTCTCTCAGGTTTTTAAGCTTTCTTGTACCTCAAGGCTCTTCAGTGTCCCCTTGCCAACCAATCCCTTTGCTTGCACCCAG
Organism: Anoura caudifer; assembly: GCA_004027475.1. Classification (NCBI taxonomy): domain Eukaryota; kingdom Metazoa; phylum Chordata; class Mammalia; order Chiroptera; family Phyllostomidae; genus Anoura; species Anoura caudifer. The sequence goes on along the minus strand of PVKU01008647.1, from coordinate 19,507 downwards.
GCCTCCTCTATGGACCCCAGTACTGTGGCCTCAGTAGTTACGGGGGAACAACTTGTTTGGTACCAGTTGATAAGTATTTTTAATAGCATCCCTGGCTTAGCTCCTCCTTATTTCAGTTTCGGTCCACAAAATCCAACACTGCAGCTTCATTCACCACCTCACCCAATTCATGTCAACTCTTCCTCTCTCCTGGACATAGCAACCTCTGCACCAGATCAAAGACTTTCCCTCTTCACACATCAGGGTCTCAGTTTCTCCATTTTACTATAATTGAGTAAGAACAGCTGGGGCTTTCACTCCTCCCCCAAGGACATTTCAAAGGGTCCACTTTGTCAGTGGCATCCAGCAAATTAAGAGTTTGTCAGTAACATCAGCAGGTTTCCTCTTACTATTTGGTAAATTTGGAATTATCACAGGAACTCTGCTTAAAGCATAAATGTGCCATGAAGAAAAAGCAATTGCAGATAACTGACATCAGGGTTTGAAAAAGATTAAAGCCAGCAAGTAGAACTGTGCTTGGGCAGAATCCCAAACTCAAGCACTGGAGGGTGAGAGTGACAGATGCAAAATGGAGAAATGATTCCAGCAATGATTATGCAAAGCACTGGCCTTTCATGCTTTGATGCTAATGCACTCACTTCTCCAACTCCCAGAGCACTAAGTACAGTGTAGTTTAATGAGGGCAACTGGATTGAAAAGTAATTGAGAGCTGAAAAGAATCTTATTCTTTATAATAATCTTCTCATTATAATAAAGTCTCATTATAATAATCTTCTGCCAGAAATGTTAGCTGTGTAAAAAAGTACCATTCCCCAATGGGGGAGAAATGAGACAACTGTAATAGCATAATCAATAATATATAATTTTTTTAAAAAGTACTATTCCCCTTGCACCTATTTAAAGAAGTAGCCATTAAAGATGTTAAGGGTGTAACCATTAATGATATTTTTAAACCTTAAATGCTAATAAACCCATAAAAATTAATACATTTGCATTTATTTTAAATAAAACTTACTTTGATTAGGGACCCAGGATGACTGATTCCTGTTTCAAGTAAATAAAATGTGAGAGTAATAAATCTAAACCATGAGCCTACTCTGCTCACATGATTTCCTTTTCTTCTTTCCATTTTTTTCAACTACCTTTTTCCTTTTCATCGTTTCCCTCATATTGGGCAGCCCCATGCCATGTACAAATTCTTATAAAAGGCAGGGTGTATCAAGGAAGAGAAGAAACAAAATCCTTCAACATTTCTTCTTTTCTGCCTATAGTCTGACCAGCGCATGAAGATACCCTGGGGATGATGGTGATGAAGGTGGTAATGATGATAGCAATTACCATTATGTATCCACTCTGTTCCAGATGTGTTAAAAATATATTCTCTCTGATTCCTACAAGAACCCAATAAAAAGCAAATAGTTTTAAAAATAATTGTTTGATTGCAAGTAACAGAAAGCATGGCTAACAGTAGCTTACACAAACAGGGGTCAACATCCCTTGCACAAGAAATCTGGACAGAAACAGTCCCATGGGTCCCTAGGGGGCTCAGTGATGGTAGGACGTGGGGTCAGCACCTCTCTGATCCTCCTGGTCTTTGCCCTCATAGCCATGACAGGGCTTCTGTGGTACCAAGGCACTGCATGCTGGCATGGCTGCATCCAAGGCAGGAAGCAAGAAGTAACACCAGCAGAACTTCTCCCCCTCTGCCCCCTCCTACCCAGGAGGAAAATCTCCTCCCAGCCGACTTCCCCCTGCATCTCATGGACCACAAGGCACTGGTATGCCTACCCTAGGGCCAGGGGAGGGGCCCTCTTTCCTGAGTATAGGTGAGCTCTGCTGGTTTTGTTAACAAGGAAGGAAAGGGTAAAGACATTGGGGCAAACAACAAACAGTCCAACACAGTGATAGCATCTCTCACCTACAGGTAAGGAGACTGGACCTCAGTGAGATGAGGTACCCTGCCAAAGGTCACAGCTAGTAAGAAGCAGAGCAGGAGTTCAAAACAAGTCAGCTGTCTTTCATTCCCTTGCTAGCCTCCCTCGGACTGCAGCAGCACCTCCTCCTGGGGTCCAGTACCTCCAATCTACAATCCCCAGCCCCTCCCCTTTTTCTTTCATTATACATTTTTCTTCTTAAGAGAACTTTACTAAGTCTATGAATTCAACTAGGACACATTCAAATTTCACCCCAGAGTGTTCAGGTCAGCCCCTTCCCACCCATTATTTATAAGAAGCAAGTCCAAACTGGTCAGGTCATGAGCACCCGAGGTTCAGATGCTTTGGCCCTGCAGGAAAGTCACTCCCTATTTACCCTGCAGCAGGAGCCAGACACTCACTCTCCCCAGGATCACCAGGGAGCAGCCATCCTGTTGACACAGGGACTTGTGGGCAACTAGATGTGGGGAAGCAGAGCAGGACAAAGATGTCACCCTCAAAAATAGGAAGGGGCAAAACCTTTTTTAAATAAAGATTTTATGTATTTATTTTTAGAGAGATGGGAAGGGAGGGAGAAAGAGAGGGATAGAAACATCAATGTGTGGTTGCCTCTCACGCGCCCACTACTGGGGACCTGGCCCACAACCCAGGCTTGTGCCCTAGACTGGGAATCAAACTGGTGACCCTTTGGTTCCTAGGCTGACACTCAATCCATTGAGCCACACCAGCCAGGGTGGGGCAAAAGCCTTTTATAACCCTGAAAATGTCAGGCATTTGCCTCCTCCTCAGCCCCACTGGAAGTAGCAGACAGAAAAGGTTAGCAGACACTTACTGCATACAGATTTTCTAACACCTTAACTGGATAATGGAGATGACAATGGATTCAACTTCCCAGCACTTCTTTAAGAATTAAAAGACATAATAGACATTAAGGGATTAACAAAATGTTTGTTCACTGAACATTGGTGCATCAGCAGGAGGGTAGGAGTAATCCTGGCAGGAGAGAGCAAGACCAAAAGCCTGCACTGTATCAACCAAGGTTTTAAAGACACTATCAAATTGCCTCACTATCCTCTCAGTTGAAATCTTGAAAGTCTGGCTACCCTCTCCCTAAACACACTCAACAATGAACAATTACTCTGAAACAACACAAAAAGTATAAAATTTGCTATCATGCAACATCTTGTTTTATTTTTATTTTATTCTGTGTATTCTTTTCTTGTGTATTTGTTTCTTTATATGTATGAAATATTCCAAGGAGCCAAAGGAATATGCAATAAATAACATGTATGCACATTTTAAATAAAAGAACAATAATGAAATATCTATGTACCCATCCCAGAGTTCGAGGAAGAGAGTAAAGTCAGCATCTGGGAAGCCCTTTGTGTCTTTCTATGATTCCTGGCCCTTCCCTAGCCCCAACCCACAGCAAGCAAACATCAATCTGAATTTTGAGTTAGTCATTCCTATGTTTTTCTTTATAGTTTCATTACATATATAGAAATCCTAAGCAATACATCATTTAATTTTACTTATTAAACTTCATGTAAAGGAAATTGTATAGTAGATATTTTTCCCGCAAATTGCTTTTTCATTCAATATTTCTTTTTTGATTTTCATCCATGTTTATGTAAATAATTATATTACATAATTTTTACTGCTACATAATAGTAATTCATTGTAGAAACACACCTCAGTGTACCTAACCACTCTCCTCTTTATGAATATTGGCCTTGTTTCTAGTGTAAAACTCCTAACCACTAACTAGGCTTACACAGATCCTAAATATTTAGGGTAACCATATCCTTTAGTGTCAACACTATTTGAGAGTGAAAGGGAATAACTTTACCAGGGACTTCCAGCCAAGATGGAGGCATAGGCAGACACATTGTATCTCCTCCCACAACCAAAACAAGGACAACTACAATTTAAAAACTAAAACAACAGGAACTGACAGAAAATCCAACTGTATGGAAATCCGACAACCAAGGAGTTAAAGAAGACACATTCATCCAGACCAGTAGGAGGAGCAGAGACTGGCAGCTGGCGGAGAGAACTTGTGGCGAGGTGGTGCAGGAGGACTGGGGAGGCAAGGTGGTGGATAACCAGCAAGGCAGCAGCTGGCGAACCAGGTGGTCCCACATTCACACACAGATAAACTGGGGAGCGGGACAGACTACACAACCCAGGGTCCCAGCTTGGGGAAGTAAAGCCTCAAACCACTGATTGAAAACCCCTGTGGGGGTTGAGGCCACAGTGGGAGAGACTCCTGGCCTCACAGGAGAGTTCATTGGAGAGACCCACAGGGTCCTAGAATGTGCACAAGCCCACCCACCCAGGAATCAGTACCAGAAGGGCCCAGTTTGCTTGCGGGTAGTGGGAGAAGTGACTGAAAACCAGCAGAGAGTGGAGCAAGTGCCATTGTTCCCTTTTGGACCCCTCCCCCATATACAGTGTCCCCCCCACCCCCCACTATGTAGCAGGCAAGCCAAAACAACAAAAAAAAAATGGCCCAGATGAAAGAACAGATCAAAGCTCCAGAACAAATACAACTAAGCAACGGAGAGATAGCCAACCTATCAGATGCACAGTTCAAAACACTGGTGATCAGGATGCTCACAGAACTGCTTGAATTTTGCTGCAAATTAGATGAAAAAATGAAGGCTATGCTAACTGAAATAAAGGAAAATGCGCAGGGAACCAATAGTGATGGGAAGGAAACTGGAACTCAAATCAATGGAGTGGGCCAGAAGGAAGAAAGAAACATCCAACAGAAAAGAAGGAAGAAACAAGAATTCAAAAAAATGAGGAGAGGCTTAGGAACCTCAGGACATCTTCAATCATTCCAGTATCCGGATTATAGGGGTAACAGAAGGGGAAGAGGAAGAGCAACAAGTGGAAAACTTATTTGAACAAATAGTGAAGGAGAACTTCCCCAATCTGGCAAAGGAAATAGACTTCCAGGAAGTCCAGGAAACTCAGACAGTCCCAAAGAAGTTGGACCCAAAGAAGAACACACTAAGGCACATCATAATTACATTAGCCAAGATTAAAATAAAAGAGAGAATTCTAAAAGCAGCAAGGGATAAGGGGACAGTCACCTACAAAGGAGTTCCCATCAGACTGTCAGCTGATTTCTCAAAAGAGACCTTACAGGCAAGAAAGGGCTGGAAAGAAGTATTCCAAGTCATGAAAGGCAAGGACCTATGTCCAAGATTACTCTATCCAACAAAGCTTTCATTTAGAATGGAAGGGCAGATAAAGTGCTTCTCAGAAAAGGTCAAGTTAAAGGAGTTCATCATTACCAAGCCCTTATTCTATGAAATGTTAAAGGGACTTATCTAAGAAAAAGAAGATAAAAATATGACAGTAAAGAGACAGCAAACTCACAGATATTAACAACCACAGCTAAATCAAAAGCAAACTAAGCAAACAATTAGAACAGGAACAGAAACACAGAAATGGAGATCCCATGGAGGGTTATCAACAGGGGATTGGGAGGGGAAGAGAGAGGGAAAAGGTACAGACAATAAGTAGCATAAATGGTAGCTAGAAGATAGACAGGGGGAGGCTAAGAATAGTATAGGAACTGTAGAAGCAAAAAAACTTATATGTTTGACCCATGGATATGAACTAAAGGGGAGGGGGAATGTGGGTGGGAGGGAGTATACAGGGCAGAGAGGAATAAAGGGGGGAAAATGAGACAACTGTAATAGCATGATCAATAAAACATATATATTTTTACATGAAATAATAGTTTTAATAGAGTAATTCTCTTTTTCACTTTTTTAAAATTTGCATTTTGTTTTATTTACATTTTTTAAATTTTTTATTGATTATGCTATTACAGTTGTCCCATTTCCCTCCTTTGTTCCCCTCCACCCTGCACCCCTCCCACCCACATTCCCCCCTTTAGTTCATGTCCATGTGTCATAAGTTCTTTAGCTTCTACATTTCCCACACTATTCTTGCCTTCCCCCTGTTTATTTTCTACCTACTCTCTATGCTACTTATTCTCTGCACCTTTTCCCCCCTCTCCTCCTCCCATTCCCCTGTTGCTAACCCTCCATGTGATCTCCATTTCTGTGGTTCTGTTCCTGTTCTAAGTGTTGGCTTAGTTTGCTTTTGTTTTAGGTGTGGTTGTTAATATCTGTCAGTTTGCTGTCTCTTTACTGTCATATTTTTTATCTTCTTTTTCTTAGATAAGTCCCTTTAACATTTTATATAATAAGGGCTTGGTGATGATGAACTCCTTTAACTTGACCTTATCTGAGAAGCACTTTATCTGCCCTTCCATTCTAAATGACAGCTTCACTGGATAGAGCAATCTTGGATGTAGGTCCTTGCTTTTCATGACTTGGAATACTTCTTTCCAGCCCCTTCTTGCCTGTAAGGACTCTTTTGAGAAATCAGCTGACAGTCTGATGGGAACTACTTTAGGTGACTGTCCCCTTATCCCTTGCTGCTTCTAGAATTCTTTCATTCATTTTAATCTTGGCTAATGTAATTATGATGTGCCTTGGTGTGTTCCTCCTTGGGTCCAACTTCTTTGGGACTGTCTGAGTTTCCTGGACTTCCTGGAAGTCTATTTCCTTTGCCAGATTGGGGAAGTTCTCCTTTATTCTTTGCTCAAATAAGTTTTCCACTTGTTGCTCTTCCTCTTCCCCTTCTGGTACCCCTACAATCTGGATGTTAGAACAACTGAAGATGTCCTGGAGGTTCCTGAGCCTCTCCTCATTTTTTTGAATTCTTGTTTCTTCCTTCTTTTCTAGTTGGATGTTTCTTTCTTCCTTCTGGTCCACTCCATTGATTTGAGTCCCAATTTCCTTCCCATCACTATTGTTTCCCTGTGCATTTTCCTTCATTTCACTTAGTGTAGCCTTCATTTGTTCATTTAATTTGTGACCAAAATCAACCAATTTTGTGAGCATCCTGATCACCAGTGCTTTGAACTGTGCATATGATAGGTTGGTTATCTCTTGGTCACTTTGATGTATTGGCTCTGGGGCTTTGATCATTTCTTCTGCTTGAGCCATATTTTTTTTTGCAGCGTGGGGGGGATGTCTGGCAGCACCTGTTATGTAGTAACGGGTGGAGCCTTAGGTGCTCCCCAGGGCAGGGCAGTCCAGTTGCTGGGTGTGACACTATGTGGGAGAGGAGTCAGACAGGGAACAGAGAGGGAACAATGGTACTTGCTCTGCTCTCTCTTGTATCCCAGTCCCCTCTGCCACTTCCCACAAGCAAACTGGGTCCTTCTGGTGCTGTCTCCATGGCGGGCAGGCCCGTGCATGTTCCAGGATCCTGTGGGTCTCTCCAACGTACTCTCCTGTGAGGCTGGGAGTCTCTCCCAGCACCTCAACACCCACAAGTGTTTGCAATCGGTGCTTTTAGGCTTTATTTCCCAGCACTGGTGCCCTGGGTTGCACAGTCTATCTCCCCATTTTCGCCTGGTTTATCTGCACATGAATGTGTGCCTGTCGTCAGCCACCTGCAAGCCCGGGGTCTGCTAACTGCCACCTGTGTGCCTGGGGTCTGCTAGCCACTGCCTGCACACCTGGGACTGCCAACCACCACTTTTTCCTGCCATTACCCCTCTCCACGGGCCACCAGCTCCACCCTCTTACTGGTCTGGATGAATGGTTGTCGAACTTCCTTACAGTTCAATTTTCTGTCATATCTGGTTGTTTTTTTGTTTCTAAATCTTTGTTGTCCTTAATTTTGGTTGTGCGAGGAGGCACAGTGTGTCCAACTACACCTCCATCTTGGCTGGAAGTCCTAATATGAAACATATTTTTTTAAAAAAGAAAAAAAATAATTATACCAGGACAACAGGCATAAACCAGATTGCAAAATCACTCCATAAATACTGATTATTATCTCAGGATTTCTTCATCATGCCCCTAAAGTGAAGACTGAGGCATTTAAATCCAATGCTGCTTAACTGATGGTCAGGTCACATTTCAAATGCTGTTAGCTTCTGCATTTACAGTAGAATCCTGAAGGAAAGCTCAGACAATTAATTATTCCTTTTATCCTGGGAAGAAGAAAAACAAATTCTTTAAGAAGCAATATAGAAACACACAGCTTCCCAGCCTCTCTGTCAGGCAGTCACAGTTTATTGTTTGGAGAATATTTCAGCTACAATGACAATGACAGACAAGATAAAACTTAAAAGACCTTAAGATCCAAGCTCTTTCTCTGGGTAGGACAGGGCTAAGGGTCTACTACCAATGGCCTCATTCTACCTTTACTGCACCCTGTGTGGCAGGTGTGGTGACTGGAGCTCAGAGAGGCAGGTTAACTTGTCTGAGTTCACATGTGTGTAAGTAGCAGAGCCTCACACACTGTGCCAAGGTGTGTGACCATGTAATTTACTATATGAATCAGGACCCTTCTACGAGTAAGAAGGGGGGGCTATTAACAACTGCACCAGGAAAGTAGGTGTAAACTGGGACCACCCAGGCACACCAGGACATGTGATCCAATCACGGTGGTTTCACTTTCCTGTACGCAACTGTAATGTACCAAGTTCAGAAATAAGTGATTTACAGGACTGACTAGATTTTGCACCCAAATCTGTGGTGTTCACACTCCTTGTGGGTGGAGGTGAGCCTTGCTTGCATGATACCCACAGTCCCTTAGCCCTCCAGTTTCGTGCTCGGGAAAGACCTGACAGACATCCTAGCAGCATTCTTCCATCCTGCAGAGCAAGAGAGGATCATCTTTTGCCTCCCTGATATTCATAATTAAATCAGAGGAATATTCCTCCTCCCAAAATACCTCCTGTCTGGGATGACCAGCTGCTGAGTTAATGTCCCATTCATCAGAGCAATCATCCCTCCTAGAGGCTATGACCATGTCCTCTGACTGGAGGACCTGCAGCCTTTCTCTGCAGCAGACTCCCTAAGACTATCGGCCTCGCTCCTTTCTTTACACACATGTATGACATGTACACCTTAAGGAGGACAATTTAACAAGGCAACTGTCTTGGAACATCCGTTGTATGGAAGACAGATCACACTTGCTCCACTACGCTCCAGAGATCAGAACCAAGACCAACAGATCAAAGTCACCCAGACAGAAGGGCAGAATGAAGACTGTACCTCAGGGAGCAAGCATGCTTTATGATCACACTGTGATCACCCACGTGTGTGTGTTCTTGCTCTTTCAAACACACACACATACACAACACACAAAACAGTTTTTTTTTTTAAAGAAATGTTTTAAATATAGAAAAATAGGAAACTGCTTAAATCTCCCCTGGGTCTGAAGCACATGTGTGACTTTTGCTGTATAAAGATATTCACAATCACCTTTTATAGTAGCGCAAACCTGAAAGAACACAAGTGTTCATCATCGGGAACATGATAAACTATAGTGTGATCTTACAACAGGAGTGCTCTCCAGTAACAAAAATGCATGAATCACTGCTACATACAATGTTAATCTCACAAATCAAAATGTAGAGGGAAAGAAAAAAATATGTTATTATTATATTTGTATATGGTTCAAAAATGGGCAAAGGTAACCTAAAATGTTGGAAATGAGGATGGTGGCTACCATCTTTTACAGAGGAGGTGGAGAGGGGCCACGAGATTTGCTTCTGGGATGCAGATGAATTCCATTTCTTGATCTGGATGATAGTCACAAAGGTGATAACTGGGATAATTTATCAAAGAATACCTTTGAAGATGTGTGTGCACTTTTCTGTATGTCACACTTGAAAAAAAAGGTTTACTTTTTAAAAATCGAGAACTGAAACCTTTTTTAATCAAGTACTCTGTTACTTGTACCAAAATTATCTTCACTGTTTATCTGTGTCTGTTTCTTTCTGTAATGGTACCTGGTATGTAGAGCTGATTCGAGAAGTACTTGATATAAATATATAAAACATGCTTAGCAAGTGTGTGACACAAAAGTAAGCACTCAAAAAAGTTAGCTGTTTCGTGATATTCTGCCCTCCTCATATTTGGGACTTACATCTCTATTTATCGTATCCTCTGGACTAGGCAAGGAAATACTGAAGGATGAAGTTTATCTACCCTGCTTGGAGGACAATCTGCCACATGTCAAGAAAATGTTTGTACTCAGCATTCCATTCTACAAACCTATCCTAAGGAGATAAGACATGCAAAAAAGATTTACATGCTGCAACACTGTTATGTGCAACTGGATGTTATTTATGAGTGAAAAATTGGAAACTATTATAGCAGAAACTAGTTAAATAAAACAATGCCAATGAAAACTTTCGGTGACATGAAAAAATACAAAAGCAAGAGACTTATTTGTACCCAGTAAAAATAATAACAAATACATATAAAAAAGATGAGAAGAAATTAAGCCAGAATTTAAGATAACTGTCCTTGGATGATACAGGACTTTACATTTTTCCTTCTTATGCATTTTTTTTGTATTTTTCAATAGTCTTCTGTGAGTTTATATATCACCTTTTATAACCAGAAATATAAGTGTTAAACAAAGAATTGTACCATCTCCTCTTAAGGCCTTTGCCTCTGTTGTCAAGGTGACAGTCAGCTGCAATCCATTACGTTTTAGGAAGTGCACTAAGGAATGAAAGGTATCTGAACGAAGATGACTGACAGTTTGGCAAAGGGCTTCAACAGCAAGTACCCCAATGAATGGTGAACAAATGGGATGTGCACCTTGAGGAGGACTATTTAATAGCTGTCTTGGAATGTTTGTTGTGTGGAAGACAGATCACACTTGCCCTACTAGGCTCCACAGGGCAGACCCAAGACTAACAGATAAAAGTCATAAGGAGAGAGGGAGAGGATGAATGTTATAGCTCAGGAAGCAAGCAGGCTGCATGATCACGCTATAAACCTCAGGTTTCACCCCTATCCAAAAGTAAGGAACTCCCCTGGGGATGTCCAGTGGATTATTTTGTGAGCATCTGGCAACCACACAGCACCATCCTGTGGCTGCCTTCTACTAGTCTCCCAGACCAGCCTACTCTGGACAACCACATGAGTTAGGATCTCTAAAATTCACAGCCAACAGCCTGGACATAAAGTACCTGGCTCTCCTTTAAAAAAAAAAATAATTATTTATTTATTTATTTATTTATTTATTTATTTTTAGGCAGAAGGGGAGGGAGAGAGAAAGAAAGCGAGAGAAACATCAATATGTGGTTGCCTCTCACATGCCCCCTACTGGGGACCTGGCTGGCAACCCAGGCATGTGTCCTGAGTGGGAATCGAACCAGCGACCTTTTGGTTTGCAGGCTGGCACTCAATCCATGGAGCCACACCAGCCAGGAACTCTCCTTTTATTCCTGATCCTTTGCCTTGCAGCAAGTTCTTCAAAGTTTACATAAATTGGGCCCCTTTTCTTCATTTCTTTTCTACTCGTCCATCTTAGTCCAAGCTGTCATCACCTCTCTTCCCTGGACCACTACAATGACTTCTTAACTGGTTTCTCTCTTCTACTGTTGACACCTCTCCCCCTGGTCCAATAGCTACATTAAAGCTCAAGTAATGGTTTTCTTAAGCTAAAGTAAAAAATCATTAATACAACTAGAAGATTCAAATTGGAGACTCCTTAACAGGGCTTTTCCTCGTTGCTCCCTGCACTACAACCAAGCTGGCCTCATTTTAGGTTCCTCATTTGTACTCTACTCTTTCCACCTCAGGGCATTTGCATATGCTGAAACACTCTCCACCAACCACTATCTTGACCTTTCTGCAATTCAAATCTCCCTAGTTTTATTTCTATAATGGCATCCCAATGCCCTAAAGATCCTTTCTATAAGTGGCTTATGTGATTTTTGCAAACCACAACAGTCCAGTCTGCACCCACTGCCTCCAGTCTCTCAACTAAGCAAAATGCCTGATCCCTCAAATGCACCAGCATTCTCTTTGTCCCTCAGTTTTTATGCATGTTTCTTCCTCTACCTTCTTGTGGCTGATTCTTACCACCTGTGGGGCTTACCCTTGTGGACAAAAAAGACGTTGCATGCTAAACCTGTAAAGCTCAGGGGGGGACCTCCATGGTGGGACCTACAAACTCAGAGACTGAAAGTAAGCACACAGGGAGGTCTGAAAGTAAAACATCTTAACTGAAATAGAGGAATAGCAGGTAGTCATGCCTCTAGCTTCCTTGACAAAGGTCAATCTTCCCCTTAAGTGAGCCTGCCTATTGTCCTTTTGCATCTAACATGACATACTTTTGAAATGTCAGAGTAACGCCCTTTTCCAGACCCCCCAGGTCACACCCTCCACACCAGAGCAGGAGGCCACAGAGCCCCTCACTGACATCTTGTTCCCCAAACACCATCTCCACATGCTGTGAATGTTAACCACCCTGGAGACACCAATGTAAAAGAAGTATGTGTCTCTGTTTCACTCTTTATCCAGCCCAGAGATTTCCTCACTTTGCTTTTTCCCACCCTCTTAATCTACCACCAGTGGATTTCATGTAACCCCATGTCTCCTCCTTTGATTCTAAGGTATAAAATAAGCTGCAAAAGTGCTATTCTCCAGAGCACGTTCTCAGTGCATTTAGATTTTGCATCCTGATAACTGTTGTCAGTTTGGCTCAAATAAACTCATAAAAATTCTCTACAGGTTTGAATGTTTCTTACATCAACCCCCTAAATGTTACTTCCTCAGGAAAGCATCCCTTACTTCCAAACACTGAGTTAGGTACCTCCCCCTGTGTGCCTACAGCACCTGTAATTATCCTCTTAGAGCATTCATTATATTGGTTGTATTTCCTGCTATTTTGTTAAACTACATGGAGGCAGAGATTGCATCTATATTTCTCAGGACTGTTGAGGAAATACCTTCATCTAAAATATGATTTGCCCCACCATGAATAAGCAAACAAAGGTAAAAAATCGAAAAATAATAAGCCCCAACAGGAAGTAGTTTAATAAATAATATTTTTTTCCTAGAATAATGAAGCAAATCTGGACTTCACTCAACTCCCTTGGCCTAAGCGAAGCTCCACGTACTGTCCCTAGCGGCACTGTCATTCTTCTTCACCAGCACTTGGATGCCCTGGGGCCATTTGCAGTAGGCACAGAAAAGGATCAATAGTTCTAAATAGGTGAACAAGATGTATAACATTGAATTCATAAAGTGGCAGGGCACAAAAGAAAAGTAAATCAAGAAAACACTGCAGGACATAAGACTAATAAGTAAAAAACAAATCTTCCACAGTCTGCTTCCCCAACAGCATAACAGTTCCTATAAATTTAATAAAATTGCTTGATGCGAAAGACCTTCAGAATCTCAAAGCCAGAGCCTTGGTGTGGATGCAGGGTAGAAGTTCAGCAAACAGGGCCAGTGCCCTGTGTGCCTGTCCTTGAGGACCTAATGCTGGACTACCTACCTCCAAACTCCTTTATGTTCAGAACAAAGACATTTCTATCTCATTTCATTGTTGACAGCTTCATGAAGAAGCATTTCCTGTCCATTTATCCTAAGTCAGTCCTGGCTCTCTCCCTTGGGAGAGCCCCATTGTCCCCCTTTCTACGTCAGCCCTACAAACGTCTAGAAACACTGTGGGATTTGGTCAAAGAAACCTGGATTTCCAAGAGATCTTTGGCAAGTTGCTTAAGTTGCTTAAGTGCTCTAAGGCTCATTCTTTATCCACAAAATGAATGTTCCTTCTTTCTCTATCTTTTCCTAGAAATATTATTTAGAAAAGAGTGCACAGATTTTGAATCAGATATAGATTCAAATCACTTATGTGATTTGGGCAGATACCTAATCTCTCTGAGTCTCAGTTTTCTCATCTGTAAAATATCTTAATTAACTGGGCATTAAGGATTAAATGAAATATCAAATTTGTCTCACTCAGTAGCTTACTACAAAACAGTCACTATCATTATCTCCTTTTCCATTTTTTTGTGCTATAACATGGTAACAATAGCTCACAGTTACTAACCACTCATGTCTCTGGCATTGTTCTAGTACCTTTCCTGTATTAAGTCATTTAATTCTCATGAGGTAAGTACTGTGATTACCTCCATTCTTCAGATGAGGCAACTGAGGCAAAGATGTAAACTACCTTGCCAAGGTCACAAAGGGAGACAGGGGAGCCTCTGCTCTTTACAGCCAGAAGATGCCATACTGTTTGCTGTCTGAGGGTAGCCACAAAGGTAGGCCTGCCCAGACCTGCCCAGACTAGGGGGCAGAGGAGGGGCCGAGGGAGGGAACTGCACCAAGGCAGGGGCGATGTCACATTACCCCAGTAACCAAACTAGCGTGGTATGTGGCCACAGATTTCCCCACACCAGGAAAAGACATGGCGCTGGAGGGAGTCATCCTGCTGAGCACCTGAAAAGCTAGAGAGGTTATCATAGGCTAAGGAAAAAGCCCTCCTACTCCCTTTTGGCCTCCAAGTAAGGGTAAGACCAGGGGATGTAGCCACATGTGACTGTAGAAAGTCAACATGGCAGCATGGGGAGGTGCTCCTCTGTCAGTCTGGCCTGGGAAAAGGACTGTTTCCACTAGGCACCACTCCCCCACCCCAACCCTCCTGGAGCGTGGGAAGTTTGGGCTGGGAGATTTAAACCAAGGGAAGGAAGAAGTGGGGGAGCTCTTCCTCTTGGACCCACAGCATGGATGTGCAGGCCAGGGCCCTCAGGATCTTTTTGACCCTGGAAGCCATGTGCCTGATGGTGGAGCAGGCCATGCATGTGGACCCCAGGATGAAGCATAAAACCAGACTGAAACCAGGCACAAGCTAAGCCACCAGTATGATGGTGCAGCAACCAGCTGTGACTGCTGAGGGATGTATTTTCAAATGGGAGGAGGAACTCTGGGCGCAGCCTTGGACTGGTCTGGCAGAGGGTGGCGGGTTTTCCTCTGGGTGCTTCTGGAGGGCATGGGCTTTGAGGGAAGAGCCTGCCATCCTCCCAGCCATCCTCCCAGATTTTACCCCTTTAAATAAAAGACCTTTTTCCTTCTCTCATCAAACCTCTGCCTCCAGAATTTGCCTATGGGTGGCAACAGGCAGCCAAACCCCACTTTTATTCAGTAAAAGTAGTGTCACGACCCCCAGACAACTTGAGAGTGTCTGCAGAGCGTGGCTGGCACCCTATGCATCTTGGGGACCTCCGTGGCAGCTGACAGGGAGTCTTACCCACCACGAGCCCTCCAAGCACCTGTGATAACTGATTGGCAGCCAATTCACAACTGAATTAACTTCCAAAACATCTATATTGTCAGATGACCTTGAAGTAAATCATTTGTCTACTAACCAAGATATGCCTGAAGAAAAACACAGATGGACTTTGGTGCAGGGAATGGAAGATCCCTCCACCCAAATTACAACTCCTGGGTTGTAATTTCAAAGTCAGATCCCTAAAGGCTTGAAAAACACTGAGAATAATTCTGAACAATATTTATATGCTTCTAGAGTCTGACCTGTCTGATTTTAAAGCCTCTGTCATTCATTACATTAAAATACCTGCCAGACAGAATGAAATGTAACACAGTTTGTTGATCTATAAAGAGAAACCATCTCCCCCCAGCACTAAAGGAAAACGTAACTGTTTATGCTGTCATCAGCAGGGACGTTTACTGAGCCTGTCACTGTGCAAATTAGGTGCTAGGGATGCAGGTGACCGGACACAAATCTCATGAGCACACACTCCATTAATTTGGAATGTGATAATTCTTAGTTCTAAATTTTATTTTTTCATTATCTATACAGAGAAAAAATATGCATATTAAGTGAATAAACAAGATCAAGTCACCCATCCTACTAATATTTATTGTGCATCTATTATTGTGCCAGCACTAGGGTAGCATTTGTAGACTTTTTTTGTATAATTCTCATTAAATGAGAACTCTATAGTACAGGAAGTAATGTCTCCATTTTAAAATAAGTTAGAAGCCTAGAAAATTAAATTATGGTACATCCATGCAATGGAATGCTGTGCAATTGTAATAAAATCAGTGGGGTAGATCAGTTGGAGCTTAACATAGTCACAAAAACAATTGCTGAATAAAGAAGGCAAGAGGTGGAGCACTCTTTAAAGTGTACGCTTTATGTTAAAAAATAACAAGAAGAAACTCATAACTGGATTTGCAATGATGTTCTTGGGAAAGACAGTCAAAATCTAATGTCCCGAGATGGAAAAAAAAAACTCATTTTTCAATGTACTTTTGTAACATGAAATTCTTTACCATTTGCATGTTATTTTCATACTATTAAAGCTTACTAAAAGAGCTTAGTATTAATTATTATTTATTGGCCCATGCCAAGCTGTGTCTGGCACATAACTGGAATTCCAGTATTTATTGAATAAATGTAAATAAATAATGCTATTAATTATCATTTACTCAAACACATTTATCTTTTCAATTCACTACACCAGTCTCCACTCTAATGATACAGGAAAAACATTTTGGAGTGAATCCAAGTCCCTCTATGTGCTTAAAGAAACAGAATTGCAATAATTCTCAAAAGCATCCTGTAATCCAAACCCTTCTTTTATGCTTCCTGCTCTCCACTAAAAGTTTGGCTTGGTCACTGATTTTTTTAAGCAGATGCTGATTTGAAGAAGGCAAATCTATAAACACACATTACCATTTAAATGGCTCTATCAATTAATGTCTGATGTATTTTTTTAAAGAATTGGTGGAGATTCATTTGAAAAACAATCTGCATTATCTCCAACAGTAACCATGAAGATGTTCTAAACAGTGAGAGTAACCCTTAAGCATCTCAAAGTCCCATCAGCACTAAACTTCCAACTCAGAAGCCCTCAGGTATTCCTGGCATGTCCAGCTGCTCTCTCCCCATGTGAGTGATGGTGAACTAAGGAATTGGAAGCTGACAGTTCTGTTTTCTCGGTGCTGATAAAGGGAAAACAAATTATGTATTCACAATGAGTGTGCAGGACATTGTTTTAAGTCATTGGGAGTTTTTCCCCTAGTAGCAGCAACTAGGGGGGAAAAAGACATCTGGTAACTTCTCAAGGAAAAATATTAACAGATTTGTGGGTGTAACTCTACTAAGCCTGTTTTGCAAATAAACCCCAGGCAACAGCATTACTTAAAATTCTCCTTAAAGATGATTTTAACAAGATTGATGTCCTGGAACTAAAGTCCTAATATCCTAATAATCATAAGAACCATCATATATGGAATACTCCTTATATGCTGGCACAGTACAAAGCACTTTATGGGCAAGTGAGTTTAATTCTCACCACTCTATGGGGTGTCATTATTATTCCTATTTTGCAGATGAATAAACTGAGGCTCACTGAGATGAATGATTCTCCTCAAGTCATACAGCTAGTGAGTAGAAGAACTGGGATTCAAACCCAGTTTTGAAGAACTCCAGAGCATTCCAGAGCACAGTTTTCCATCTATGCTCAACAAGCTTACACAGAGAGATTAACATTAGTTAGAGGGACAAGAATTAATCTTCTCTGACATTGGCACCTTTAAGCAGAGTAGGTCAGGTGTGGTAAATAAACACTAGGCCTGGCACTTGGAAGCCTGAGGTTGTCCTGGTTCTACCATGAGCAAACCTGTTTGCATCACTTAACCTGTCCAAGCCTTGTTCTCCTTGGCCATCAGACAGGGTGCTGGACCAGAACATTCCTCAGCTCTACCACCATACATCTACAGGGACATGTGTGTAGAAACAATTTTACTGGGATGCTAAAGTAGGGAAATGGGTGAACCTAGGCCACAGAGTGTATACTTGAGCACATCATGTCCACTTTGCACAAAAAAAAAAGCCTTGACAGAGAGTATTAATTAGCAGTCAGCTTCCAATGTAATCACAACAATTACCTCCAGTGGCCATTGATAAATCTAGTGATCAATTTTTGAAGTTAACACACTCTCCTCTTTGAAACCTTTCCTTCACTGGACTTCCAAGATCCTACTGTCCACTAGGTTTTCCTCTACCTCGCTGGATACTTGTTCATCCTCCTCTCCCCAGCTGGTGCAGTGCCTCAGGATCTCTTTGTGTCCACTGATTCTCCTGGTACTCTCATCCTATGTCATGGATATAAATGTAGTCCATGTGCTGATGACTTCCAACTATGTAGCCCTATCCAAGAACTCCAGATGTTTACATTCAGTGGTCTATTCAATATCACCGCTAAAGTGTCTGATGGGTATCTCATGCCCCCAAATGAGTTCCTATATTCCCCCAACTCTGCCCATAGTGAAGGGCCATTGCAGTAAACGGGCACTCCACCCTTCTAGCTGCATAGGCCAGGGATCTTTGATTCCCACCTTTTCAAGGGTTAAAACCAAAGTCCTTACAACTCACAAATCCTCCCAGGATCTTATCCCCACTCACTCCCAATTCTCTCTCTGACCTCATTTCCAATTATTCTTCACCAACCCCACCCACCCCAGCTATTCCAGCCAGCCTTAGCTTACTCACTGACTTTTACCACTACTCAGAACATACCCCACCAGACCCCAGGTACCCACAAGGCTGACTCCCTCCCCTTTCTTGGGTATTTGTTCAAATATCACCTTTCCCTGGTCACTCTGTTTTAAATTGCAACCTGTTTCTCAAAGCACTCTTTTTCCTTCTTCCCTGGTTTTATTTCTTCACAAGAGTTCACCATATGGACAGATACAGGCAAAAAAATTGAAACCAGACCACTTTCTTACACTGTATACAAAAGTAAACTCAAAATGGATTAAAGGCTTAAATGTAAGATTCAAAACCATCAAACTCCCAGCAGGAAACATACACAGTAAAATCCCTGACATGTATTAGTAATATTTTTTCTGATACATCTTCTTGGCAAAAGAAAAAAATAAATAGGACTACATCAAACTAAAAAGATTTGCACAGCAAAGGAAACCATCAACAAAATGAAAAGACAAACCACTGATTGGGAGAAGAGATTCACTAATAAAACATCTGATAAGGGGTTATTGTCCAAAATTTATAAAGAACTCATACAGCTAAAAAAAAAAAAAAAACCAACAACAAACAAACAAACAAATCAATCCAATTTAAAAAATGGACAAAGGAGAGATCTAAGATGGCGGTGCAGTAGCAAGGAGCATATTTCGCTCCCCCCTACACACAGGAGAATATTTTGGCTGATTTGCATTGGAACGGAGCAAACACCTATCAGAAACACAGCATATCTGAAGTCAGGAGATCAAGGAATTGTAGTGGACACTGGAGGACCAGACGACAGAAACAAAACAGAACAAAACAACAACAAAAAACCAGCCCTGGAATTGTGAAAAAACTAGAGAAGATCCCAAGGAGGGGGCATTTCAACAGATAAGACAGCGGAATCTGTGAACACCAGATACCTGAAGCAGACAGCTCCTCTGAATCTCACAGGTATTCTACCACAGTTCACACCATAAACCCAGGGAGCCAGAACAGATCAATTTAAGAAGTTAAGGCTAATAAGAAGAACCTCAAAAACAATGGGAAGACAAAGACATAATCCCCAAATGAAAGGAAAGGAGGAAGCCCCAGAAAGAATGCTAAATGAAACAGAGGCAGCTCAACTGTCAGATTTTGAGTTCAAAACAATGGTTGTCAGGAAGCTCCATGAGCTCTCAATGAGCTACCAGAAAATACAGGGAAGCTAC